>DWEE01001100.1:0-14222 GCA_018245755.1 Parelbella macleannani | reverse complement strand
GCGTGGCAGACTATGGCCTTAACCCTCTCAATATGAGAGGAGACCCATATTCCAACAGTGGAATGACAAATGGATCGTTTATTTAATATTTCCAAAGAAATAGTTTCAATACCAGTATTTCATAATTTTAATAATTCAAAACGAAATGAGAATATTGAATGTTAACACGTATACAAAAATTTTAGAGTATGGACTCGAAGTAAATAATTTTATCAGCTAGCGCCATCTTATTTTTCAAACCGAATTGAGAATACTGGATGTTAAGACGTATACGAAAGTATTAGAGTATGAATTCGAAGTAAATTAATTCACCAGCTAGCGCCATTTTAATTCTGCGACAAGATTGTTGACTAACAGATAGCATAAAATTTCATACTTGAGTTGAAAGCATTACAACCGAAGGACAGTAATAACATGTTTACGCGACGACATATTAAAACACTATTAATTTTCTTTACCTAACGTGTACGATAAAATTTCGCCATACCCCTTACGAGGAAAAATACAAACACGGTAGACACACAAATTCGTTAACGTGAAGAAAGCAAGAATATTCGGTCGTTACCTCAAAAAATTTTGGATGTCAACACACTCGACTGTGCTGTTAAAAAAATTTGGTTAACTCGCAGAGAATTCCCGACCTTCGCGTATAGGGATAGTTATTATTTTTCCGTGCAATTTTTCCACTTCAGCCCTGTTGACGGATATACGAATATATGGCCCCCCATTTTTAATAACGTTTAGAGACTTGTGCGTGCGAAGGCCGAGTATCTCAAATATATCGCGCTAATAAATTTCTCGAGGTGGAAGGGCGCGAAAAATCCCACTTTATCACCCATGTCGTTTGCTTTTACGCGATTTTAGTTATGACGCTTGTATTAAGTCTTGATAACATAAGCTCGCCGTAAAAATCTAACACACGCCCGAGATCCACTATACTTTCATATAAATATATCGTTCCTTTCCTGTTTTATGTTAGAATAATGAAAGCTATGATTCTTTTAAATGATGTTTAAATAAAATAAAAAATGAACTTTAGCTTTTAATAACATGGGTAGGGATTCGCATCTTGACATCCACTTTAGGCTAGTAAATTTTATGTATTTTCGTGATTAAAATAAATATTACTTGCAATATTGTCCGGGGAAAAATGGTAAACGAACTAACACACTTTAAAAGTTCTCGACAATGTTCTGCGTTGTTTGAAATTTTACGGCCTTAAACCCTTCATTATGAAAGGAGACCTGTGTCCAACAGTGGAACAATAATGGGATTAAACGATAATGATGATAAATACGCTTGTGGTGTAAGACTATTCTAACTCATTTACAAATTGTAAGTTATACAGCCAGATAGGGTAGGCAAGCGTTCGTAAGTAAGGGTGATGTCAGACAGCCGACCGGTCGTAAAATTACCGTCAAATCTATATGCAATTGCCGCGACCTACATCCAGTTGGGAACCACACAGGAAACTGAGGAGTGATAAATTTGTGTAAGTACTAATTAAGTATGGAATTATTTTATGACGTATGATAAACGCCTTGTTTATTCAATTTAGGTTGTAGTTGAAACCAAAATGTCCACCAGAAAAAAAAAATGTTTTTATGTACATAGTTACGAGTAGAAAGTCTTGAAGACAGTTCTTTTAAAGTAGTTCGCAGACAAGCGATACATGATTGATTAGTGCTTATGTGTCCAGTATGGCTAACACATTTCTTGATAAATGTTCCCAAATATGTGAGAAGTCTGCCAACCTGTACTGGGTCAGTGTGGTACCTACTCTACGTCTATAGTTCCCTATCGCTTGCAACCACTCGACCAACGAGTCATTTTACTTGTTTATTATTATTTATTTATACTCGTATATTAACAGTCAAAATTAATAAAATCGCATCAAGTTCATAAATCCATTAAATACGCGGACCCTTTAAAAAGTATGTAATTTTATTTGCAAAAGAAACAAACGTCCATAAAAAAGAAATAACGAGAGATATGCTCGTTAAATATATGTAAATGTTTTGCTAAACATGTATACGAAAAAACTTAATATTTCATTACAACACACGAAAAATCATACACGGAAAAGATTTAATAATTTAAAAGCATTACCAAGCCTCGTCCCATCACCATACGACGTTCGTAATAGGCGTATAAAAGCTGAGAAAAATACATTTGTGTAACATTGTTACGTACGGGAGTAATGCGTGGTAATGTTCAGACTTCTGGAAAAAGAGATAATGGAATGAAGCAAAAGGTACAATGAGACTGTCTGACTCGTTATCTTACTTATAATGATATTATGCCTAGACTTACGGGCCTAAGTGATCGTGAAAAAACCTATCTGTTATAAGTTCTACGACTGTTTTATATCTGCTTTCAGATACATATGTATACATTTTTATTAATTCATTCATTCAGTCATTCGTTCGTTCGTTCGTTCGTTCATTCGTTTATTCAAGTTTCGGTGTTCATCCCCTATTATAACACCTAAGTAGCGGTAATTATCTTTTTATTGTTATCCGGAAGGAAGCCTTCAAAAGATACTCGTTTTGCTGAGAGAGATATCGGATTATGTGGGATTTGTACTGCACTAAACATTTTAAAATTAAAAAGTTAAATATTTAAAGTTAGATACATTTTAAAATTAAACATGTATCTTTGTATAACATTATTTTAGTTTAATCAATCATATTATATTATCTTAATTAATATAAATCGTGGTTGCTTCGGTCTCGGTCACTTTCGTCTTTCTCAAAAAACAATCATAATAAAACTTAACTATTTGACGTACTGTTTGCGTTTGGTTGGCATAATAATTGTAGTAATTCCGAGCTTTTGATATAAATATTTGATTACAATTTTGAATAATAGTAAAAATTTAACTTTGAGCGAATGAAACTAAATGCTGGAATGTTTGGCAACGAGTGGAAAGTCAATATTTATTTACGAAGCACTTCGCTCGTTTCCAATGAACGGTTTCCGTTTAATTAGCGAAGTTGCAATCGCCACAGATTTCGCGTTGTTTGATTTTAGATTGTATAATCCAACAAAATGAACAACGAATTTACTATAAATAATACTCTTTTGTTTAATCTGTTTTTTGTTGTAAATAAAAAATAGCCATTTTTTTCAAAGAGTTTATAGGTCGGCATAGAATTTTATTAGGTACTCATATATGTAAGAATTACACAACACATGTGTGTGAAAGTACGATCAATATAAAATTTTGGTATTTGGTATCCATGGCATGGCATACTGCCAAAGTTTATCGAAAGGACATCAAGGTGTTCCAAAGGCTTTGGTTATGGTTATGGATGGTCATGGATATATGGTCGATAAAAAGGGAAGACATTAAAAACATCGGCACCGAATCTTGAACAGGACTACGAGTATGTCGTTAGGGACAGAAGAACTTCTCTAATTGCAATTTGGCAATTGAGTCTATGACATGAGGTAAGTTAGAAAAACATATGAAAGTTGCGGTTACTTGCGGTATCGTAAAGGTTTAGAGAGTAGTAAAAAGTACCTAAAAGTTTAAGGTGCAATCAAAAAGGGGTATAAAAGCTTAAGCCGTGATAAAAAAGCAAAACCAACAGGGAGCTATTCAAATCGAAAAGACAACAACACAATTTTCAAATACGCAACATCAAGCCAAGCAAGAAGCAAGAAAAGGTAGGCAGAGGAGGGCAGTACACCCCTACGATTCACCAGTTACGCTTTACATCCTACGGAGATAAGTGATGAGTAATTTTTATCTAACTATTAAACAATCGCGATAGAAAGAGCTGAAGATCGAACTTAGTCGCGTGCAGTTGGAGAGTCTTATTCGACTAGTGGACGGGAACAGGCTGATGATAATGATGGTCTGAAATATTTGACTACACATTTAATTTGTTTTATGGGTTTAAATCCAATAATTTTGTTTCGAAATCTAAAATTTCTTTCTCACTGTTATATTTCTTCCGCCTTTTATATTCTGAACGCGAAGTGTACGTTTCGAACAACGTCCATGTGCCAAAATTTATTCCGACTCCACGTTTGGTGCTGGAGCTTAGGTGTTTAAATGAAAAAGCTTTTTCAGCTCGCGAACCTGCGTTGAACTTTTATTGGATGCCGAATAAAACATGGAAGTGCATTTTAACGGGCTTTTGAGCCAAAGTATTCTATGTATGTACATATATGATTAAATATGTACCGGCTCAGCACACGTCTGTTTTGGAGAAAATCCGACTAGCCTCAATGTTTAACAAGACTGACGAATTGTTTAACAGTGAAATGTTGTGTCACTTACAAATGACGATCACGATGTAGCCCAATCTGACCCTTTCCCAGTATCTGGTGCAGATGATATTTCAGTGTTCTTCTATTCTACTGATATTCATATCACGTCTGGCTCGTATAGGAGAAATTTTGACAGAATTTGCGAATAGATTTCACTTATTGTTCCAAGATACTTTTTGCGGTCACTATTGGTCGATATAGTCACACTTTGCTTTTAGCAGATACTAAATCTAGAACATTGCCAATATTACAGATTCTTTGGCATTAGCCCTGGTGTCCACGCGAAATGCGATATGGTGGACTTCACATCTCTTTTCGAGAATTATGGAGAACTCTTAAACGATCTGCTCTCTAATGATTCCCTTCACCTTTCCAAGAAGAGTAGTATTGTTAAAACGCATTTTACAGTGTAATTTACATGCGCCTGTTAGGGCTTGAAGACCGTGACCTGTTGGTATCACTGTACTGAAGGCAGAATTTGAATTCATTAGTATAACATATGTGTGTATCATGACAAATTATAATATATATGAACACACACAAACATAAGTAAATACATATCTCTTATCATCATAATGAGTCCTTTAAATTACACGCCTATTCATTTATTAAGGGTGATAATTAAGAAAGTACAACACTCACTTAACACGTTGATTAAAACTGGGACAAAAGAATTCCCCTGAAATTCCAATTTCAAATTCTTTTTGTTGGTAATGTATTCGGAACTCAACTGGCGCTGCAATTGGGCGAATTTTTATTTGAAATTGCACTGTTCCCTGTTCTACACCGGATTTTTATTGATAGTGAGTAAGCTTCTATTGAGAAGCAAATCACGAAATTCCGTTTGGCTTTTAAAGGGGGAAGTACATTAAATGAAGCTCTGCAAAAATGATGTGAAAGAGAGTTCTTTTGGTGTCGGCAAGGGACCTATTTCCTTACAAATACACAAAGTAGACGGTGACCTCATTATTAGGTTAAATGTGTGACCTTTATGGGGAGCGGAGTAGACTGACACACATTTGTCCCTCGCACACTATAAAGTGTATATTCTAGGAGATACATGTTCTTTAAATAAACTTGTTAAATCTTAAATTCTAGAAGATTTAGTAATGAGTATTCTAATATCAAAATCTCTAAAGATAAACAAACGTTGATATAACGATCAAAAAGCAGAATCTGATTTATCAGCTTTGTCATATATTTGCTAAGACAACTTCTAGTGGTTCTTATCCATTAAGAGATCTTCGAAATTTGCTCCGTCATTACAACCTATGAATATATGTATGAAAGACCACGTGGGTCTCGACGACGTCCGTAAAACATGTCCGGTATTTTCGTGGCACTTTTAAAAATCCTATGTCACGTTTGGGAGCGATTGCTTTTGACGAGCAAGGTATTCGCTGACAAAGTACTGATAATTCGGGCATCCGACGTAAAAGAATTCTTTTCATCATCGATTTTTTATAATCACCCCCTGAGGAACGATCTCGTTATAATTGCGTGTCATTAAAACTTCCGTTACTGAGTAATTGCTCAATTATGGAAGCAGATTATCTTATTTAGAGTTGCGAAATTTTGACGTGAAAAAAAAAACCTTTCATACCGTTTTAAGGTGACAGCTCTCTACGCTGTGAATGATAATGGATACATATTATTATACGTTGTCAACGAATTTTTTTTTAAATATGGCAACACTTTGAATATAACAGTAGGTACCTAAAACTCAGAATAACTTACACACGGTCAACTCATTGATGCTCTATTACTGAAAACTTCTAATCCTCAATAGTATTTAAGAAAATCGTCATGTTACATTTGTGATTACAGTGATTTGCGATACGCACTCGAAGATATATACCTATGTATCAAGTTGGATGGATTAATTTGCCACCGATTCCGCTCAACGTACTACACATTCAGGTTGACACAGAGGAGAACAAGAGCAAATACCACTCACTGGCTTAAAGCTATGTGCGGTTCGAAGGAATATTAAATGAACACCTACGCGAGTTTCCCCTGGCGAATGGCAAGCGAATAAAATTTGCAGGTGCCTTAAAGAAATTAGTTCTTGGAATGTTCCAGAACAATTCACCGCGTTATTGTTAGTACGGGAGAAAATTGCGATTCCCTTGGCATACTGGATTCATATTTGCCGTATAGCGATTTAATAAAGCAGAGTACATTCTGGATACTACACACCGAAGTTTGTATCTGTTTTTATGTATCTATGGAAAATAAAAGCGCTATTAATTATATCTTAATTGCTGTACTGATTTATAAATGATTATCCGTTACCATGACAATGTCTGAGAGTACTTGCCAATAAGCTTGTATTATATTATTTTAAATTGTTTTTTGCGTTTTGGCTGCTCCTACGTACGTACGTACACATCTTCTCTCAATTCCCTTATGGTGTAGACAGAGAATCGGGAGTGACAAATATATCCATTCTTATAGATTTGCCGTGTTTCTCTTACCACTCTCTTCATGCACGCACGCAAGTTTCGGAGACTCCTACTCTCTCACCAGTCAGAACAAATACGAGAAGGATAAAAGAAGATTGTTCAATGTTAATATATTAATTTAGAAAATTTTAATTTTAGAACATAATCCAGAATGTTCAATTGTCTACCGTTTAATTCATCCACATTCTTGTGTATATAAGATCAACGGCCAGCATTAACCCAAAAAACAAGCAGACTGGACGAAAACACGTGTCACAAATCTACACAGCCCAGTTCATTTGGCATTCAATTTCGTAGTGACACGGATTCGATGAATAAAACATGATTTTCCGACTTCGCTGTGACATTCGATACGACTCATCGTCGGTCCGTCGAATAACTCATAGGAGTGACAGACGGCGTCGCAGTCGGCTTTGTTTCGCAGTTTGTACAGAAACTGCTAAGCTTGCGGCTCGTTTGCTTCAAACAACTCAAAGAATGAACGTATTGGCATCGAATGTTTTGCCATCAGTTTAAAAAGTGCCGTGACTAGTTTTGGGAAACTTTCGTAAATACAGCAAATACAGGTCGCTCGCGATGTGACTCTTGAATCGTTGTTATATAAAATTTAAGCTACGCGATATATTGGCTAAGACACAAAACAAAGACCTAAAAACGCTTCTGAAAATAGGGATTGTTAGAAGAGTACGGTGTTGTGGACGATTGAGATGGATGTTGATGATGGATGTGAATGGAGCGTTTCGGCTCGATAGTGGCAGTCATAGTAACTGTATATGTCAAAAGCGTAAAATACTTTACCAACAGGATATATTTTCTCCAACATCACCAGACACGCAGTTATTCGCCAGTTATGCTGCAATTGCTCTCGTTTCCCTGCCTATCTCATAAACAGATACTACTCAAACCTACTTTTGTATACGAATGAAGGTAATTAAAAGTATGCGTTCACTGCAGCCACTGGATATATACATATTACGCATAGAATAGGTAGGTATGTACGTACCTATATGTGACATTTCCTCCGAAATTTCTTAACACATTGGCGCGATCTCTAAAGGTAAACCCTGCATAAAGTGTAACGTCAATATTTAAGTATGTATCTAGTGTCATATCCATTATCATTTCATACCCCATATAATAAATTATAATTTTTTTTTCGTTTTATAGTAATGAAAAAAAAACCTTCATCAACCCATTTATGATTCCACTCCTTTGCGAGCGACTCCTTTCATAAAAATATATTAAATTAAAATGACCTGCTATTATTTATTTATAACTTTTCCCTTTCTAGGTGAGCTCACTCTAATTCCCTTTTGAGTTGCAAAGTTACTGATTCCTTATCTGATTCCTTATTGAGTTCCGGAAGCATAATTAATCACTTTCAAAGGTTTAGATTCTTGTCTAAATCTTACTCTTGCATTGCGTTAACAATGCTTAGTTTATGTACCCCTTCACTTGTGTTTTTATTATTTTCTTTTTATATTCTAATAAAAAACAATATAGTAACAGGATTAATAATAAAATATAAACATAAATTGCGCATGAAACGTAAAGAGACAAATAAAATTAATAACAGTAATTAGTGTCGCGGGCTCCTTATATTAAAAGATCGCTTCTGCGTATTGTGTGCGTAAAATACAAGAATATTGTTATTTAAACATCAATTCTGGTGTAATATCAATCGTGCGGAGGCAATTTCTGTTCAATTTAATTTAGACAACTGGCAGTATCTCAAATAGCTGGCTGCCTGGACTGTTCGTGGAAATTCCTTCAATATTGTTTTCCAGTCTACGTGGAATAAGGTTTTTTTGCCCAATTGTAATTCAAATTCCAGTATAAATTGTGAAAGCGTTCCACTATTCCTCTACTCATCAAATTTCCTACAGAAATCATCTTTTAGTATATTTCACTTTTATAAGCTTTTGCTTAAATACTGTTCGATCCATCAGCGTTTGGAAGTCCATTGCTGGGCATTAATACATATATATATATCTTCACGCCAGGTCCCTTAAAGGGTAGGCAGAGAGCACGGAGAGCCATATGTATATCCCTATCCTTGCTTATCTGCCGTGCTTCTTCCACATCCATCAATCTCTTCATAAATGCACGCCGGTTTCGGAAACTTCTAACTCCATCAGTCAGAAACATAAATGTCAGTAATATTACTTAAATTGTCATCAAATGTTAGCGTTCGTATATAGAGTTAGTATATGGTAATAAAAGCAAGAAAATAAAGTATAACTAAAACAAAAAAAAATTTACCGCACATCCATGTTAAGATATTTTAACATAATATTAAAAATAATTTTAACCCCAACATGTTAAAATAAATATTTTTTACAAGTAAAAGAACAAAATACGTTAAATGTTATCTGAAGTGAATAATAAATAATATAAAAATCCAATTGAAATAAAAAAAGGAATGTTAACTTTTTAAATTCACTATAGGTAATATTTATGTAACAGAGTTGTCGGTCAAATTCTATCTTGAAGAACTACGACTTCAGCTATTTTCATTCTAGGACGAGCCCCAACAGTGTCAGACTACAACATTGTCAACAGTCCCTGGTTTCTAGAGAAACAACAGTAACAACAGTGTTATATCAGCACTCCACGTTGGGCGCATGATCAGGACGAATAGATATTACGCACACCGTCAGTCTGCCTCAGTACGTTGCTGGACATAGAGCATATGGGATTTTGTCCATAATCCCCGCGCTGGTCATGCGCTCGGTGCATTGTGACTCTTATTTTTATTACGTGAGAGGCGATCTTAAGTTCGTAATACAATATATTACAATACAAGTCCTGATAAAACTCATGAACAAGAAATTGATATACACACAAAAAGTTAGTTTAGTTAGTTAGTTACGACTGGAAGTAAAAATTTAGTACATCTCTCTTTTATGAGACTGGGCCTGGGTAATGTAGGTCATATTTTATAATGGTCTAGAAACTGCATTCAAGTCTAGTATTTTGTAAAATAGAAGCCTTTCGAAAGCTTTTCTCAGTAAGGATCAGCAATAGTATAAATATAAAGCCTTATTGTAAATTACTTTATTGTATAATTAGAGTCAGACGACCGGATTTTTGTCGACAAACATCCTTCAATAGATATTACAACAGACAGAACTTGTGACATACTTTGTATACAGTGTACCATATCACATTCAATCACTAACCAGCCCGGAGTGGAAATTATGGTTAAAAATAGGTAGGCCTACGTTCAGCACTTGACCGAGACAGGTTGATGTGCTGATGATGATGTGATACATTACATATCCTTACATTCTTCATGGATTAAGTATACAAACTTGATTATAAAGCGTCCAATGTTTGAATATTATGTTATATGAAATCACGCTATAACATAAATTATATCAGCGATTTAATATGAGTGCTGAGAGTTCTGCTTGCTAACAATAAGTGATGGCAGAACACACCTGACACTGTCAGGATTGTGGCGTGCGAAAAAGATAAAAAAGTCCTCTGTTTTCCGCCGAGTCTTCTCAGCCGACGTCGCGCTCTGACCCGGAAGTAGATCAAGAAGAAATGACAAATGACTATGAATTTTTAAGTGTCCCTTGCAAACCTTTGTTTTGGATTAATACATGTACGATACTTATGCATATCTCGTCGTAAAGATTAAAATTGATTACGAAGTTCCAACGTTTAAGTTATATTCACGTTAGTCCAATGGTTTGTAAAAACTGACTATGGAAATTCGAGGATTCTTGCGATCTTAGCCGCTGTTAATTCTTGGAAAATTTATCGAAGCGATATCCCTGTCGTGACCAACGAATTAATTTACGCGATCTTATAAAAATGTAATTAACGGCCCGCTTCTTTTCAACTTTCACTTAAATCTCATTTGACATCAAAGCTTTTATAACAACTTGTCCAAATGAAATCCTTTGTCGTATTTCATTTCCAAAACAATCACGGACCATTTAAATGTCTGAAAGACATAAAAAATATTTAAAAGATGTGGGGTTCGGCGTAATGAAATTGTTTTCCAAAGGATTACTTATTTTCTAGGGACTGTTAGATAGAAATATAAATGAAGTCTTTAATGTGTGTTGTTCCCAATTTGTACCTTGGGAAAGGCTTATGTCCAGCAGTGGAACGTTAAAGGCATATGTGATGATGATGACGATAAAGACAGATTTAATAAGGTCTCGTTGAACGACTGGTTTTAAATACGACTGAGAATAAACAGGTTCTAGGTTCGATCTCCGGGTTGGCAAAAACGTTATTGGGTTTTTGTAATTTGAAATTTCTAGTAGGTACCTTATAGCACGGAGTGGATTTTTGCCTGGTGAGAGACAACGGCAACCATACATTCCGTGGTGGAATGTATAACATATCTGGTGAATCTTAGAAGTGTACTGCACTACTCTGCTTACTGTAGTCTATGATAAACAAAACTATTTGAATTGTTCAGCTATAACGATCTTAAATAGTTTAAACGGAAAGGAATTCTTAATACGATTTTAACTTTTATATTTAGCATTTTAGCCTATTTTGAATTGAGTAAAAAGTGTATTATCCATCTGACCTGATCCCGGTCGGGTTCTCATAAATTCGCCAAAGCAGGGACAATGGCACCGGCAATTTATTTAGGGACTCGCAACAAATCTTCGTATCGGAAAAAAAATATCGGAACGTAATTTAATATAAGACCGGATCGGTGAAACGAATCGGTAAATAACATCCTTTATTTATAATTCACCCGAAGCCTGGGGAATGTTGGCGTTGAACTGTTCTGTGAAATAAATGAATCAGCTCTAGATGCTTAGTTCACGATAGGAACTGATTGCCTGGAGATAAAATAGAAATAAATGAACGAATGAGCGAGCGAACGAGCAAGCAAACAGACGTGTGGACGAACAGACACACAAATAAATTAATTACTATTAAGTCATTCAGATATATTTACATCTTTTCCACAATTAAAGGCTGATAACTATTTTTGTATTTATCGAAGTAGCCATTTTGTATATTATGTCGGATTGTTAGAAAAGAAGGAAACGCTGGGATGACAGTGTTTAAGTTTGGAAGTTGAGGCAAATGGAGTGTACAGTAAAAGTTGATAAAAACATACGTGGGTAAGGATCAAAGTGAATACATACATTCATACAGTATGTTTGTATATTTTTTATATTTTCTAGCATAATATGAACTTCCGCGTAAAGGCAGCAACTGTTTAGTATTTCTGCAGTACCTACAATTACCTAATTGGTGTAAAATAACAAAAATCACAAGAATTTTCATAATAATTTTTGTTAATTAATGGTTTGATAATGAATCAAAATCTTGACAAATAGATTGTAATATGACGTGCAATAACGTTAAAGAAATCTTTTTCTTTAATTTCACGTAAATACGAGTACAATTGAATTGTGATGCCTATATAATCATCATCAACAATTTTTTCGATACAGCGATCTACATAAGACTACTCTCAGGATAAAATGAGCTCAGTTATATTATTATTTTGCTACGGTGGACACGCGCGTATTAACAGAATTCACGCGCATAAGAGAATATTATGAAGAATTCCGTTTCAGGATTTTCTAATAAAAAAAATTTCACTGTATAAGAGAAAATGGCAGTATTTTAATGTGACGTACATATCTCTTTTAACGCTGGACCGTAACTGAGCTACGAGATCCGTTTATTAATACGTGGGTAATGTTAAAAGTTTTCGGCTCATTTCGCTCCTCGAAAGTTCCGGGAAGCTACGAGCTACGAGTACGTGCTCCGCGTTATCCGCATACAGTTCTGTTTCTGGAACTTTCCTTAATCAAAAGTATAGATAAACCTACCATTATAACATATATGATCAATATAAATATAACTTTTTGTTATATTGTTCTGTTATATAACCTTAACATAGTCTCTGTTCAGTTTGGAATCAGATGGTCGTGTCTATGTTATCATAATATGTCAGATCATTATTATGTTAAATAAATAAGTGTTGAGGCCTTCGATAAAGTGTATCGAATGTTACGTTCTTTATTTTTATTTAGTATAGCAAAAAGGCAGATGGGTCACTTTCAAATAAGCGACCACGGTCGCCTATGGTCATTTGCAACACCCGAGGAGTGTCCAATGCGATGCCGGCTTTGAAGAATGGTTCTCTACGGATTTTTCTTGCAGAACCATATGTCATAGTGTTCTGGGAAAATTTCAGATGGAAGCTCATTCCACATTTTACACGCGAGCGATAAAAACTGGCATGACATTTTTTATTGTCATAACAATTACTTTGCCACTGAGCGCGCAGTACGTACCCAATAAACGTATTCAAGAACTTAATATTCCTCGAGCGACGTTATCAACATACGTAAGTGATAAAAAATATCCTTGTAAGAACATAACCTTTGTGTAAAATAATAGATTCCCTGAATTCTTTTGGTACCTAATTTGAATGTGCAAAGAATAGAATAACATCTGCTTAGAACCTGTAATGAATCTGTAATAAAACAAACGTAACATCACATCTGCAATCAGGTAGGTACGTAGGTGTAGGTGGTAGGTAGAAGAATGTAGAACACACCCACATTTCACCAATTACGACTACGTTCCATTGTGTAATAGGGGTTGAGTCTATTGCCCATAATATGCGAGGCACAAATATGAGCCATTACTAGGAATTTGAAATGTGAAAATACAAGAGACTCAGTGTTCGAGCCCAGGACTTACCGATCAGTAAATGCGCTTTGAACCACTTGGTCTACGAGGCAGAGCTTGTTCACTGTTGTATATTGCAAAAAGTGATAATTATTATTTTTGTGTATAATAGTTATTATTATTTTTGTGATACTTGAAAGTGGAGTTTGTTAACACCAAGCTGTTTGTTTCATGGAACAGTAATATTTTATCCAAATCCTCGTTTCTTTCACATTAATGATGGGTGACATTGAAAAATATTTTAATCTCTTCGTAAACACAATATAAAATGTTTACACGCCATCCGATTAGGCACCGAAAATGACGTTCTTTAAACGAGATTTTGGCAAAATTTATTTCAATTATCGAGATTTGATCGAAAAAGATGGCAAGGATATTTTCAAAGACGTAATAGGTTCTCATTTGGTATTCATTGTTGAATACCTACTCTATGATAAAACTATTACCAAAATAAATTGTATCATATAGATATTTTATAAAAACAATTGTATTATTTTTTTATTGAATGTTACAATAAATGTAATATACGAAACTTGAGAAATAATAGTAAAAGATTCTTCGAAATTCTTTAGATATTTAGAGATATAATTTAGACGTATGTAATAGAATTTTTTATTTATGTATTTGACTCTAGCCGTTTCGTTTCCGAGGCATTATATGTATTAAACAGTGGTCGATTAAATTAGTAAATGAAAATTGGTCATAAGTAACTCTTTATACTTCTGTATTAATTTAGTTAGTAAGTAACTCTTTGTAAGTAACTCTTTATACTTCTGTATT
>DWEE01001099.1:0-14227 GCA_018245755.1 Parelbella macleannani | reverse complement strand
TCTCGCAAACTTATATTCTGTGATATTCCGCGCGCCTTCGTGGCTGTTTCTGTAAGAAGACTCTGGCAGCGATCACATAGAAACAATGATCTTATTATTCTGGATGAAAGCTGAGCATATATTGTCAAGTTGCAAGAATAAAAATCACTGGAATAAATCTTACAACATTACCTGTTCCGCAGCATCTGAGGAACGATTCTTTAAGGTGCGGAAGCTGTTACAAATCCGTGCATAATGTATCGCACACGTAACAATAAAATGTGTGATCGCGCGCTCGGAAACACGCCGAACTCTCGCAACTCTAAATCTGACGGAGATCTCATAACTCATACCCTCGCATTGAGGAGCAGCGAGAGAAATCGATTATGTTATGCACCATTGTCATGCACGTAATTTACATTCGGTACTCGATAATAATCGAAGTTTATCTACAAATATTTCTATATTACATATTGCAAGATACATATTAGGTGTTTCTTTACAACGCTTGTTTTGGTTACAGAAATAGCGGCACGAGCGTAACGGCAATAAACTAAACATTGAAATTATTAACGAAATGTGTAGGTGTAATCGGATGCAAGGTACACACCGATAGCGTCGATGTGTACGCGGTTGTTCATTATTAACGGCTCCTCGAGCTGCAAGATCATTTGATACATTTGTCTCGTTGGTCCAGTGGTAGCAAGAGCGATTGTTAAGGGAGAAGTCCTAGGTTCGACCCGGAGAAAAGTATTATTGAGCTTTTTAATCTGAAATTCCTAGACGTATGTCGCAGTCCGCATTTGTGCCCGGTTATGATAATAGATGTACACCCTATTACATGGGACGTATAACATAACAGGTGTAACATGGCAGTACCTGCCTCTTTGGAGAAATATAATAAGCACCCATGTACATATATACATTATTAGTTATTGAAAGCTGAACCGAAAATAACAGTAGATCATCAATTCATATTATAATTGTTTTCGAATTGAATAATTAAAACGTAGAATACTAAAAATTGTCCGTGTAAAGTATGAAGGCGGCGTGCATTCGTGAGCTGCGGCTGTTAGCCAGCGTCAGCCGTCCGACAACCCTCTCGCTGCGTCACGCACCACAGCCCACAGCACGTGACAGCCGCCACGGATTTACTCGTAGTGCCTCTTAAAGGACATTTGTCGTATGTAGTGAGCATCTCCTCAGCTCCACGGCGCGCCGTTGTCTCCTGTACGCTATTATTATGATATTGTCGTAATACTGTCTATTCAATTATGTTAAAAGCTGAAAGCTTTTATACAATATCAGTCGCCAAAAAACGAAGTTATTCTTTTCCACTGAGAAAAGGCGTGTACTATTCGAGTTCTTTATTATATTTCTTCCTGTTATTTTCTAACAGATTACAGTGTGATAAAACGGTTATTGTACGATACTTCATTGTTATTTTAGCGTCGTTGGCTTTGGCAACATCCCTCAACTCGTCAACAATAGCGATCGTGAGTCGAGGGGAATATATATGAATATTGTAAATCTATCTGTAAGCACGTCTTCAGAAAGATATAAAGTGTGCTCGCAAGTGAAGTAAAAGATACATATACGGACACTGATGGCCCGCGCGCCGCCGGAACCCGCATCGTCGACGGCGCGCGCGCTATCACTAATGCTGACATGCCAATAAACAAGCTAATGAGTTTTTGCTTGGAAATATTCTTTCATAATTGAGCCTGTGCGAGTTTTGAATCACATTCGGCACAGAATTCTTTAGAACATTAAGTGCTAGTCTGTTTATGCTCTTATAACGTAGCTTATCAATTGTTATACTTCTATGTACATATTATATCGCTCCTATAGACCGTTACTGGTTACGCGCGACTTTGTTTTCTTTTATTATAATACACGTAAAAAAATTATACAAAAAATATTCAGATTATTTAAAGTACTAATAAAAACAAAGTAGGTATAATGAAGCTTTATCAGTAACATTCCTTTATCTTAGAAATATTTAATTATCATTTTCTAAATTACTTTTTTACATTTTCTAATTTTTTACATTTTGTAATTACTTAATTACATTTTAATAATTACTTAAAAATATTTCGTTACAAAATTAGTACTTGAAATGATTCATTATAATATACTTTATATTAGCTTCACTTGAACAGTTATACAGATCAACGAAAAATGTTTGTTACGCCTATATCTACTGAGTCGTGATAGATGTCGTGTCATTTAACAGATACAAAATTTCCGGCTAATAACTAAGTGGGCCGTGATAGACTATTGGCTCTAAGAAGTTTAGCTTCGTGTTTCGTCCAGCTGGTACAAGTCCTGGCGCGCACGTGTTTTATTATATGGCCGCACGCAAATTATTATATGCTCCTTGTCATAACAATCAATTAAAAATTGTGAGAACACCTTCACGCCTTCGAATTCTCCATAATATTATCTAATTCGTGTGGCAGACCACTGCCTTAACCCTTTTTCTTTACAAGAGGACCCATAAACCATAATTAACAATGGAGTGTAAAGAGGCTTAATATTGATGAATTGAATTGATGAATAATACATTGGCTTCACGATTCATATCTGTATATGCGTGGTTCAAAAGGTTTATTTTAATATTATAACTTAGATAAACATACATATAATCTCAGTAATGTACTAAATAGTTATTTCCATAAAATTCTGCGCTTTCTATAAAATGTTACCAAGTGAATAGCAAACGAAATAATTACCAAAACTGTTGACTTATTACATAGACTTCCTTATTCTCGTAAAAATTATTGAATGAAGTATGTACTTCAGTGTAAACAAAAATGTCAGCTAATGGTGTTGTTTCTAAAATAAATCCATTTTGCAAGACTACTGACGCTTCGGCCGCTTTCACTTTAAATGGCAACTCTTAACGTTAAATGCACAAAGAGGGTACGGAGTGAATACGCAAGAATAACTGAAGAGTGAGCCGTTAGGACACGTCGCTACACGTAAATGAGTTCAGCAATTTTGGTGCATGACGCAAGAAAGGGAATTTGGCAAGTAATTTGGAAAATAGGAAGACCATAAAATATTATCAAATCGCATTGATTTTCTTCTATGTATTTCCGAATACAAACATAAAGAATTAATTGAGACTTGAGATCAATAACCTAAGTATACTCAATTACTTAGTAATTAATTAATAATAATAATAAATAGGAAAGCTTTTTTTGTTTGTTTGTTTGTATTGAATAGGCTCGGAAACTATATTGGACCGATTTGAAAAATTCTTTTACCGTTAGCATCCTACATTACTCCTGATTAAACATAGACGATAGAATATTTTCAAAGACATTAAGAATCCGTATGAAAACAACGATAATTTAACTGAACATATGTGAATAAAATACAAAAAAAAATCCTTATAATTATTATCTACGTACGCTACGGAAATTATTTGCAATAAAGCAAAGTGATGTAGGTGCCTACTATAGTTTATAGAAGACATCAATATCTACAAATAAGTCCGCGATACCATATGTTTAACTATTATCTACAGTTATGTCACAATAACTACTTTTTCAAGTAAAAAAATGCGATAGTAACGCCGGTACAAAATAGGCCACATTATCGAAAATAAAACGATGAAACTTTGTACTTAGGCACTTATTAAGAAGTAAATCAATATTTATTCTAATATTCTATTAATATTATATAGGGATGACGCTGTAGATGAACGTTAGTATGAAAGACCAAATTTTGTTTATGTATTGGTACTATGCGTCTATTTATTGTGGCCAGGCGGCGGCGAAATGCAAATGAAGTATCCTAAAAAATTCAAAATGCTGCCCAAAGCAACTATTCCACACGACGACGCAAAAAAAACGTATACATTTGCTATTTAAAAATATTATTTAATTACATTTATTATTTGACTGCCCCGTTAGTCGAGCGGTTGCAAGCGCGAAAAGGAAAACATACCTAATTGTGCACAGAAAAACTATATAATTGGTTCAACTATATAAACAGCATTACAATATATAGTAAATTCAAAAATTTGATGTAAACATACAATCGAAACGCCATGATACAATTGCTTCAAACACTTGACGACAGCCGCAAATAACATTGCTGCTGGCCGGAGCACTCGAACAAAGCACGGCGCCATTAGCACGTTTAGTTGTGACACTCGTCGGGCATTAACCTATTGTATTTCTGTAAAATACATATGCCTGCATAACTTTTAAGATACATAGTGAATTGATATTATTACGGTACTTGTTCTGCGTATAAAAATCTTCCGAATGTACCTACATTTTTACATCGACTTAAAACACAGTACACTACAGTGTTAGTGGATTTAAAGTTTTATTGTTAATACGCAAATGAAATGTTTCAGTAGAGCTTTCAAATGAATGGGCCCAGCCCTGTGGAACTAGCCTGAACATTTGTTGCTGTCCATTTTATTCGGCGAAACAATGTATCTAGTTGATGTCAGTGTTTACGTGCTTGCCGCGAATTTTACTAACGAGCTAAATCTAGAATTTAAATTCATACAATATTTAACTTTTAACATAATTTTATGTGGTTGTGTTTTAATATGGTATGTTGCCAAAGTTATAAATGTTTAGAGGCAAATTAAATGCAGCCTCGAGTGCACTGTACTCACGATAAGCCCGACACAAATGCGGTGGCGAAATCATAGGATTGATAACTTGGTTTACAGGCAGACTACACTCGGCTGTACAGAACAGTTCATCCGTAAAAACGGCAGCCACATTAACATGGAGTACCTGCTTACACATTCGTTCATTGTTCAATGCATTTTTACTTAGTTTTTAAGTTCTCGTTCTATTTAAAATGCTCCACAATCTAGTATAAAAAATTTAACGTAACAAAACAATGTGTAATCATAATCATCATTACCATCAACCTGGCTCTGTCCACATTTCTGTCTAGGGAGTTGGCCTTGAGACCCCACGTAGGGCATAAGGTTTGGGCATGAGATGGGCGGCCAGCGCAGGTAGCGATGTATAAACAGGCTGCGCCTTACCCTAGTCTCCGGACATGGGGCAAGATATGAATTCATTCACCGCACTAGCACACATAACACCCTGATATCGCAGGTTATCTACAAGTATTAATTAATAATGATATAAACAAATGAACACGTTGGGACCTCCTTTCCTGACTGAAATCATCCTTGTGCTACCTGCTTCCGTCGTCAAGCAGCGGCGCTTACATCACGACGTTCTGTTTTGAATGTATGTTACCTAAGCGGGGACCATTAGCCGTGAGAGGTGTCAATTCAATCCTCAGGGGCCGCAGCCGGGCACTATCACAAGCGTCTCTTATTGTTCTGGTTAATGCCGTGTACAGCTCTCCACAAACAGGACACACCGCAACCTAAATAGCAGATCGCCCGGAGGCTAACTTACAACCGCCAGTAGCTGCAGATAGCTATTGTCTATCAAATAATATGGTAGGTAAGGCACGGGAAGGTGGTGCAAAACCGTCTTACATCTATACGAATTAACGGAGATGACATTCATGTACTAAACGCTATTCCACAAATAAGCATTTACCGCTTCGCTGCGCGATATTAGTAATATATGCTAATATTATTTGACAAGGACGCTGCGTCGTGTCTCCTCGCATTCATTCGTTGTAGTCGGGACATGGGCGGCTTAATTGGGGTTGGAATTTGAGTGAATGTAGCCAAATTATATGTTAGCATTGTTATAGCAGGCTTTATTGCTTACCGTGTGTATCGTATATGTTTGTGGTGTGTGATTTCGCCCGCGGAGATACTGATCGCCCGCGCCACCACTACATTTATCTGCGCATACGCTGTCTATACAACGTATTCGTTCCGACTAGCAGCTGATGCACAATCTCCTGCATGCCCGCCGCGGAGACACCGATGGCAATCTCGGAACATTTATCCACTTTGTATAGTATTTTCTCGTAAATCGATATTTAAGAGTTGACTGTAGGTACTATACCGCACACTTGAAAGAATAAAGTGCGCCATTTTCGAGGGGTACCTGTGTGTCCCGTGGCAGCTGCTGGAGCACATAACCACGAGGTGTTTGCGATATGCTAATGTAATTTGACACGACGAGACTCAGGGCTTATTACAGTCAAATAGCACTCGTCTTACCATAGTGTGATAAGCGACAATCGACTTTGCCGTAAAATAATGGTGTATATAGATTTCCTGGATATTAGATTGATGTTCCGACCTTAAAATGATGACTGAGCCCTTCGCTCAGGTTTTAAGGTTATTTTATTACTATGTTACTAATTATGAACCCGGAAGCAGGACATTTGGTCGGTCGGCTCCTTTATGAGGAACCCCATTAGGGTGTTTTTTCCCAAATTTTATCTACTCCTAAGAGGGTTAGATAGAAAGCGAAAATTTGTATTAAGTTATAAGTGCAGCACCGTAAATTTAATAAATCGAACACGACAACGTCGCTTCATGGCCGCAAAGAAATGAAATAAAACGAAGCTAATGGAATTGTTAACTAGGTTTACCAATGTAGTAGAAACAATTATTTGATTTACTATTAATTAAATTGAGTATTTGTGGAACTTCCCAGTTATCCGATACTTCCTGAAATTTGTCGTACGTTCTTAAGATGTTCCGATGACTTTAGGTGTACATTATATGTTTTTCAGTTTATTGGGACATAAGCTCTCCCGTTAATGGAAAAAAATGGCAAATTACATTTAGAACAGTTAAAATATTACTAAATAGCTTATGTTGTTTTAACTGAATCAATACTTGAAGAATGCTCTCTCAGTATTTAATTTATCAAATCTAATAGGAGCCCTTCGTCCTTTGAGCAATGAGTTTGTTATGAAATTCATTCGGCTAAAATTACAAAGCGCAAACCAAAAGGCAACTTTTGAAATTCACGAAGTGCCCACTTAGTGTGAAACTTTCTGGAGCCAATCTCTTGTTGAATGGACGGTAACTGTTTGCTCGCTGTAAATGTGGCATTAACGTTCAACATGTCGCTTTGTTGTTCAACATGTCGCTTGTTTTTAAGTCAAATGGTTGTCATTGTATTTAAATAGTTTAACGGGCATACTCAGGACCACAGCTTGTAATAGTAAGCTGATATTGGCGCGCTTAAAGGAATGACTACAAGATATATGGTATGCGTGTAATAAAACAGTTTCTCTTGGCCTAAGTTATACGAGAACAATTGTAAATCTCAAAGCAGCAGAAGCAGACGCTAGCAGCAGCAGCAGCAGAAACAGCGACTTGTGATATCGTGTGATTTTATGCTTGGTTTTTCATTTGAAAATCGGCCTGACTTTGCTAATATTGAATTACTTTCGTCATAAAAATACTGCGTAGAGTATTTTCAATAAACCTGTTGAGCACTCTTCGAGCCTGATGCTGACAGCTGTAAATGTAATCCGCGTCGAGGCGGGAATAAAATATTTATTCCGACTCCATGCCGTGACATCAGGCCGTCGTAAGAAGCGACTAAATCCGACGCTGATATATCGCAGTATGGCGCGGCCTGTATAACCTCGGCTATTTGCCCTGGTCGCCGACGGACATAAGGCTAGGCGGTCCTAGAAGCCGCAACAAACGAGCAAAAACCCCTCAGTGGGGGCTTATGCAAGCACTGGGGACCTGGCCAGGCTGATAATGAGATGTAGAATTATTTCCGGGAAACATCACTCGTAATGTTTAAGGAAAGTTATCATTATGAAACCTAAACTTAAACATGTTATACGTAATCCAGGGTGAGGCGTGTCATGACTTCAGGTGAAGTCAACTTGTTCTTCTATCGCGCCAGCAGAGACAAATGCAAATTGTAACGAGTTTTCCATTCATTTCTGACGAACTACAAAACATTTATCAATCACTGGCAGTAATGAATAAATAAATGAGCATTATCATAGCAAGAACTTTAGTTTATATGTTCATTAATCTATGCTTAAATATAAAATAATCTAAACTATTTTATTGTTTTATATAAGTAATAGCTAAAAACACAACAAAAAGTGTGAAATATCAACTTTTTCCCGTGGCGGTGTACCGCAGGCCCGCCGAATGGCCCGCACGCCTCCCCGGGCGTCTGGTCCCAAATGAGGGACAGTTTGCAATGTGCTCATTAGATTGTATATGTATATATAAATTTCTCATTATATGTATATATAAATTTATGATGTAAAATTTTGCGTGTAGATTTCCAATTACATAAATTACATCATTTGTCATTAAAACACAGAACTCGAAGTCGCGCTTGTCACATAAACATCTGTCCTGGGCGGGAAACAAAGCCTTAACCACCACAACATGGTGTCACTGTACTCTATATCGTGAGAGTAATATGCAGTTTCGTACACTTTTGAAATAAAAAAGCTAAGCTTGCTATGTTGAATACAGAGCGGGGTTGCCGCGGAGCTCGTACGGCCATTAGTGATTGTAAATGTTTGCAAACGGAGCAAGAAACTTGTGTGAACTACATAATCATTGAAACACCCAATCTGTTTGTACCAGTGGTTTTGAACTGTACCAGGTTTTGTATGAAAGATTGATATGATATCATACGATATTAAATGATTTTTCTAGTTTGACTTTTACACTATCATACTTTTTGCATTACAAGCAATACACACAATGCATGTAGGTAAAGCCAGCTTTACTTGAGAAACAGCGGGATGAGGGATACCTGCAAGCCACTGCGCCTACTTCACATTTATTATGGCTGTCAACAATATAATATTTATTTCCACATACCTATATTAACTTATTACCACATTACAATATTGTAGACGGACCTCAACACGCGTACCAGCATAAATCCCGGAACATGCAACAACCAGTCAATCGACAGTGTAATGCGGTACCGACTTCAGAACCTGTCCCTGACAGCCACAACGATCGCTCAGTGTCCTAAGGGCTGCATACACTACTGTTACTGCTGTAAAACAGCCTAGCAAATAGGCATCTGGGCCACCTTCTAGTAACTGGCCATCGTCTATGGACATTTGAAACACCCGTAGAGTGGCCAATACTTGGCGACTATGAAGGAGAAATCTTTTTGCGCCTTTTATGAAGTACCCCCCGCATTAAAGTTTGCTGGGAAAACGCCGCGATTGAGCTGCCTTGATGGCAAAGTGAAATTGATATTATTGACTCCGTCACCTGAGACATTACGTACACTGATTCGTGGCGAACCGCCAGATGAGGTCATTTTCTAGCGAATATTGTGGTCGCGATTATTAGGCGGTACGCACTTCGCCGGGTTAGCTAGGTCCTTACGTAAACAGGTATTTTCCGATTTCAAAATGAAGTGTAGGCTCAATAAATTCGGAGAAAATATCCAAGATACGAAACTGGTTGACTACTGAATGCACACAGCGTCAGTTCCCAGCAAAGTGCACACAAAAGAGGTGTCGTTAGCGGAGGTGCGATCGACATCCTAACATGTGATTTGATTATTAGTCTTCTTTATCATATTAATATGGGTTGCGACGAGATCGGCTGTCAGCGGCAGCGTTTCGCTCGGCTCGCTTCTTTATCACGCTATCAAAATACCATTTATCGTGGTTAAACCGTACTGAGTGAGTTTAAAGAATATAGCCATGTAATTTGACATTTTAACATTTGTAACATATTAAAAACTTTACAAAGGCATGTCCACGCAAGATAGAAAATGTGAAATGTAGGTAGATATTACGTTTCTAGTATCTATAATATCATACATTAATATGTCTGAATAGCTAATAATTATTGTTTTATTATACGAACAATTATTATTATACTGATATTTTTCTCGACTCTTATCATTCCACTGTTGATACACGGGTCTCCTCTCAAAAAGTGAGGGTAAAGGCAGGCTGGCACGCGGGCCCAGTGTTGGTTGGGAGACTACATACCTAGAACTTTTTTTTTGTAAGCTCTAAGGTGTGCAGGTTTCCTCACGATATTTTTCTTCGCCGTTAAAGCAATTACATTTACAAACCGTATTTAATTTTAAAACACATTTTTTTAAAAAAACGCCAGGCCTGGTTTTGAAACCTGGCAGTGGAGGCTGAATTGTTAGCCGCTAGGCTACCACTGCTTATACCGATATAGTGTAACATAGTAGTGTGGCAGCACAGGTCACATATCTCATGAGAAGTAATGCATCAATTCTCCGACAGATTGGAGGCAGACCCGATAACTCCTGGACGGAACGACATTTAGCGGAACGACAGTGCCGGCGGCCGCCGACGGAAGCCGCCGTGTTGAGCCGACCTTATCCCATATAATCTACTTTTGGTTTCGTGTACTGAAATAATTTACGCGGTGGGCTCGAACGCCTTTTTCGGCCGCGTGTTCAATTATATAAATCGTTAATATTTTATTGTTAATTTCATATCATCAAAAACATGAATGATAATTAATGAACAATTTTACAAAATAAATAAAACATATATACTTGAATATTCGTAGACTTTATAAAACTATATAGCTACGTACAATTTATTTGAATGTAATTTACCGACTTTAGCACATTCCTTAGGTTTGCATTCAGTTCGCAAACCTTTTAGAGAGATCGGGGTCGAGAAGTAAATTCGCGGGAATAATGGAGTCAAATGAGCACATTGGAGTAAAATATTATGCTCCATATGCGTGCTGTGTACTACAAGAATATGAGCCAGTCCCTACCATACGGTGTAATAAAATAAATGGAATAAGATAACCTTTTAACACAGGAACATGTAGTAAACATTAGGTGACGCCACGGCGGCCAATCCGACGCAGCCTGAGACGTGCCGAATGACTCGACAGTTGAGCTTATATTCCGTACGTTTTTCTTAATGCTAAATCCCTAACAGCTACTTATTAAGCTTAATATTTATTTATTGTGTAAAGTATGTATGGCGCGCCAACAGCGACCCGTCAACCTCCCTGTTTGGTCTGCAAACCGCACGTATTTACTTGGACCAGACTGGAAACAGGAGAACGACTTGTGTGACGACGTGTCCGCGAACGTCGCCTGCGCACACAAATATAACTTTTTGATTTAACAGCAGGTAACGAGCACTAGCGCCGCACCGAGCGCGCCGTCGGCGTCACGTTCGTGCTAAAGTAGGCACTAGTTATACATAATATATCACATACCTCAACCAACATTTTAAAATCTTTCGCTGCACTGTAAGCATTCATAGATTTGTTTACACGAACGTTATACCATCGTGCCTGTATTTCCCCGAACGAATAGACAGAAGAGTGTTGTACACTCCCACGTTTCACCAGTTGTTATCTATGGCAGTTATGTTATTTATCCCATGGAATAGGGGGTGATATGTCCATATACCAGGCATAACTCCGGCATCCGTGCTAATAATAGGAATTTTAAGTTAGAAAAACTCAATAACACTATGCCCGATTCGAGGATCGAACCCAAGACCTCTCGCTCAGTAGTCGCACTTGCAACCACTCGACCAACGAGGCAATCGTTTGTCTTACTATAAATATATTAAAATTTCAAAAACATTTCTTTAAATCCATATTTGTTTTGTAATCTCCTTAATTTTCCTATAAATATAGACTTTCACGAATACAATTTCTTTATACATATTTCATAATCAACGGAGCATCCCATTACTTGATTTTTATAGTTTCTCGTTTTATCAAAACTTTAACATATTTCACAAATATTTTGTATTAATTATTATGTATTTTATCATATTCTTTAAATATTATACCACAATCTCAAAACATGTAGCCTTAAATTGTGACAGTTTTGACTTTTATATGATTTTAAGACATTTTTACATTAAAAAATTGAATATGATGCATTAATAGGATTACTTACTAAATCATAAATATGATTTAGCTAGTTAGGAGATAACACAATGAAACGATGACCAATGAGTTGGTGCCGTGGAGTTCACCACGTCTTACAACTTACTGGCAATAAAAACTGCGGTCAGGAAGACGAGAAGCATGTCGACGTGTTATTTGCAACTTGGTAACAAACTTTGAACTTCGTGTATTATGTCGAACTTATTGTTTCAGCGAATAAACTTCAGAGCGCACTACATCTTGTGCTGAACAAATCGCGAAGTTCGCCAGTACATCGAGACATACTCAGGATGCGAACAGTCCCGCCGAGCCGGCGCGCGACACTGAGTGTGGCCGCGCGCTACGCTTACTGCCCGCCTTCACTGTCTCACCCCATGAAACGTCGATTGTTCCTATAGCTTCATTTGACCTGTTGGTAAATTATATATGCTAATTTTATTCCTCCAGTAACAATCATCAATAAGTATCAAGTGCGTTTTAAGATTACATATCGCCTGGTATAATGATGAGGAAAAACATCATGAGGGAATCTAAATACATAATAGTTCATAAAAATATGTTTTCTAAGGCGTGTGAAGTCTGCTAAGCTGGACTATCGCCTTAACCCTCCCATACTGAGCAGAGACCTGTATGTGATACAGAGAGTGTACCTATCTATAAAAAAGGTTGGTAAAAGGTACCTACATAGTATGCAATTTTTTTTATTTATAGGCCTCTCCGATAACACGCCACTAAGCTCGTTCTACAGCTCTCCGCATACAACTGTTGCCAGCTCCTGTGTATGTATCGCCTCCCACGCCTTTTTTCTTTACGGGGTGAAACATTCAAAAGGTAACTGGTACTCTGAGAGCGATATCAGGTTATGTGGACTTTTACAGCACTAAAACCCGTAGTCTCCACTCCGGAACACCTCATAGATTCCACTGCATAATTTTACTTTGTATTTGAACAAAAAAACATTTTTACTAATTAAAATTGATGATATAATAATTGTAGGACGTAGGACGTCCTCCGGCCCAGTGGGATGACGATCTGCGAAAGGCTGCAGGCAGATGTTGGATGCGACAAGGCGAGATGGCGCTCATTGGGGGAGGCCTATGTCCAGCAATCGACTGAGATAGGCTGATGATGATGATGACGAATAATTAAAATATTTAAAATGAAAAATGTTGAATGTGTTGTGAATGATAATGTTTAGTAGAATTACAACTCTAACACTATCTATTGATATATCGAATAGAAGTTCACATGAAACATTTAGAGATGGCGGTTATGGAAGAATGTGCCTTTATGTTTATAGCTGAGGATAAGATGATAACTTCCAGCAACCCATTGAATAGAGGAAATGAAACGCCGTTACAGCTGAACAAGCGAGCCGCGTGTTGCTACACGAAGAAGCACGCCACTGTAGTGTACGTACAAACATAAATAATTGGTATCTACTACTATGATAACTGAGAACTATATTGCAACAAAAACAACTATCCTCTATAATAGATATCTATAAGATGTAAATAAATATAATTTTGCTGTACTACGAATACGATTGAACAGAAGTTTCTGTATATTTACATAAATATACTTTTACTATTACTTTAACTATTACTTATCAAAGTCAAAACCGATGTGTGGCTAACACTTGTTGAGCAGCTAATATGTAGTTTTATATTAATTTAATGTGTAAGAGCTCAAAGTACGTAGTCACGTTTCGTATATATACTACAAAGAATATCTTACAATGGGAATGAACAAAAACACCATCCAAAACCGTCTCAAAATATATTCAGCGCAATGAAAACAAATCTCTTTAGGAAATGTAGCACTGAAACTGCGGATCGTTTGAAAATCTTGAACATGCTCGACTCTCAAGACATCCGAAGTATCGCGGATAATACATATAACAGTTGAAGATATAGTTGAAATGTACGAGTACAAAGGAATTTAACCTTTTTAGGTAATTGAAATATTTAGGTGCACGCCAATGTAGTCCGTTGTCAATAAGGTCCTCTACAAATGTCCTCGCGGCATTCGCAAAAGTCGTAGTACGAGTTTTTCATTGATCTTATTTGCTACGTAATAGACATTATCCGTCTGAGAATTTTCTTCTAGCGCGAGGGCCGGTCCGTCGGCGCTCCTATTGTACTTTATGATTTCCTCGCTGCATTATACAGTAAGTATGTATAGCTCGTATGGTTTCCTCAGCAAAGGCGACTGAGAATGGCGTTTGATAAACACCACTTTGGCCACTGTCCACTCCCGCCGCCAGGTCGCACGTGTACAAATATGCTACAGTAATAAATCATGTGGAAAAATATCAAACATTATCACTAAATTATAACAGTGTAGACTTTCTTAATCTGTAGCTTGCAATCGACTGTCTTTTCGACATGTATGTAGGTGTTGCATATACTTACCATATTACCTATATATTCATATGTCTAG
>DWEE01001098.1:0-14233 GCA_018245755.1 Parelbella macleannani | reverse complement strand
GTAATACTGGCGTGAGGTGCGACAAGGCCGTAAGGTTCAATGCTGCCGTCGGGGGCAAGAGTTACATGAAGCATGATGATACCGTAGAGTGCGCTGATGCCGTCAGGTGTAAGTTTGGGAGGTGCGACGATGCCTTAGGGTGCGACAATGCTGTCACACGTAATAATGACTTGAGGTGCGATAATGCATTAGGTTCGATAATTCCGTAAGGTGCGACAGGATTCTAAAGTGCGATAATGGGCGATGTATGCATTCTCCGCCCCGATACGAATAAAATCATAAAGTGCGATAATCGTGTAAGGTGTGGCAATATAATAGGATTTTGCAATATTACCATTACGATTGCGCTTCATTCGTAGATTTTTGTCTCACGCGCTTTGTCTCTTTATAATTTAACATTTTTGAAACAAATTAATTTTAATTATTTATTGTTGCTCTCCTTGTGAGGAAATCCGTGGCCAACAGTGGAACGATAAAAAAACAGCGTTGACTAGATCTAATATTTATATATTTTGTAAAACAAATCGAGATCGTGATAAGATTTCTTTTTAAGATTTTTTGAGCCAAAGCTATTATATATCTAGCCACACACACTACACTATCACTCACACATACATACCTACATACATGCATACGAAGTCAGCACACACATGCAAACAGACGCACGCGTCCCTTTTCAACACACTCACGCACACACACATCGGACAATAATGTACTTGTTTTACCTTTTAATTTTCTCGTTTTAAGTGACCAATGTATGTCTTATGAGAAATAAAGTAACTTTAAACCGAAACCGGTGACGTCAGTAAAAAGTCAGGAAAATTTTGCAAATTAATGGAAACAGGTGAGTGTTCTAAATGTGACACAACCTTGCATAAAGTATTAAAAATATATTAAAATGCTGCGCTAAGACTGCTACACTCCTAAAGCCCACGCGCAATTTGTCAGAATAAACTAACCGTTATTTTAATTACACGAGTTAGTAACAGTCGCGAACAGCGGCCACCAATATCATTTCATTATCTCGTACTTGGCGTGTTATAAGTCAAAATGCGAGTTCGCATTTAATAAAAAACCGCCCATCGGCTTTATATAATCTCGATGTGTATTTATTGTCAGTTTCCTAAGCTGTGATTTTTATGCGTTTTCATCGCGTAATACAAATACTTGCGCAACGTTGTATTTATCGATATTTTGTCAGCTGTATGATCATTTAAATCTATTCAAAATGCTAATTGAAAAGCTTAGATCTATGTAGAGTAGAAATGTATATATATCATAGAGATCTGTCATAGCATTGGGCGTAATCTAATTTAATTTTTCCTATTATGGCATTTAATAATATAACAGATTTTAACTGTTAAATTTAATAATACAACTTCAGCTAGGTGGCGTGACAATATACGCTCAGTGGCTGGTAGCAGTAGAATGGGACGAGCTTAAAATTAAGCTCAGTGGCGTGCTATTGGAGAGGCCTATGTCCAGCAACGGACGGAAATAGGCTGATAATGATGATGATAATGAATAATATAACAGAACAAAGTAGGTATATGTGTAATACTTTTCCTGCACTTTTAAAAAAAATTGACATATTCTTAAGAAGTTATGGCCATGTCACTGTTATAGATGAACATCCAAATTGAATTTTAATGTACTGGAGTTGTTATAAGTAGTTGTAATATTCATGGTTGATAATCCATTTAACGCGGACCATAGCAATAATAACGTATGTAAACAAACCATTACACAATAACGGTGCTCTATAACAAATGATCGTGGACATAGAATTTAATTACATTATCTCATAGTGGACGTGTTGTAAGTAAAAATGTGTTTACACACGCGAGGCTCGCGTGCCCGCGTCGCTTGGTACGCGGCGCGCGGTTATGGCATCCTCGCCTTCGAACGGCCAAGTGTCCGTCAATTTACATTTAATTATGCCTATAAAAGGTATTTTACATCGAAATATATATTCAAGTAGAAAATACACGGAACGTATTTCCACCTTCGTTTACAAATTTAAAACGGTGAATGCCTAAGTTGTTAGTTACGGAAATTCTTTGTTATCTATTGAAATCAATTAATTATATTGCACGATGACAAATCCAATAAGCGATGTTAAATATTAAAAATACGCAAACAAGAATATAATTAAATTACCTAAATGTGTGTAGGTAAAACGAATATTATGCTTTACACGAACCCATTTGAATAGTTTTAAATTAATATATTTTCGAACGGTGTAGTGAACATAAAAATTGCAATAAAAATATACACGCTACAGAAATAACGGAATTGGCAGGCACGTGCGCCGGTGGACTATAGTGTGAAAATGCAGTAATGAAATTGTATTCATACGACCCGGCTTAGATACAATTAAAATGTTGAAAAATTGAAAGATCTTTTAACTTTTACTTTCTCAATTATTCTCACGTTTTGACCCAATAATGTACATAATTGATTATGTATTAATACATTTTTTAAAAACAGTAATATGTAACAGTAATATAAAGGCAGTTGCTACAATATACATGTATATATATGTATATGTATACACGCACCCACACACACGCACAAGCACACGCAAACACATGTATATAGTATATACCTATGTATATATAGTATGTTAAGTATATATATAGTAGCAACTTTTTTGGTATTCAATGTCGAGTACCATATACTCGTATGTACCTACATGTAAAATATGGTTTTGACGGTTTTGGACTAAGGGGCTATTTTTTATTTCATACCCGACTGCTAGAACGCAGTGTTAGTGAAAATTGATAGGGAATCTGGTTAGACTTAATAGCTCTGTTATTATTTTGCATTGTCATGGTACCTACGAGTAGTTACCCGCGGTCTAAATATCGGTTTAGTAGATGTTCTCGGTACTACAATTCAGTTTAGGTTGGTTAAATAAAACTCTATTCATAATATTATGCATGAAGCCGGCTGTGAGCGACAGCTCCTAATTATAGAAAATCTAATTAAGTTGACCCTTACATAGGTTTACATAGGACCACGGCCATAACTATAAACTAAAGGTCTTCTACTTTCTCCAGTTTCATCCGGCGCCAATTCTTTTCGGTGCCGTTACGGTAAACTCATCCTGAAATCATCTAGCCATATACAAAATCTGACAAAACTGGAAATGACCACACAGAAGCTAACTTACGTTAATTGTCATAATAAATAAATTGTTACAATCTTAAAAAAATTAAGAGACATGGTCTAGCTGATAGGATATTTCATGAATCCACTATTACCAGAACTAAAAATTACGTTAACCAAGACGTTGTTATAATGGAATCCCATTAAATGTAGGTTTGATGATAGCCTGGTTGCTAAAATTAAATATCTGGCTGGAGATAACGGTGAAATGAAACTCAATGAGGAAATCTACACGTGTTAGAATATTCCAAAATGTTCAGCAAGGCGTATAAAATCAGTCAATCAGTACTTGGCTACGTGGTAAATAACGTGGCGACGTGCTGGACCTAAACTTTGTCATTCTCTAAAGCACCCGTGGATAGCGGATTAATAAAAATGGTTGTTGATGGCGATTATAATAAAGATAGGTTTCCGCATTAGAAATTGTTGTTACGTTATAAAGATTTGCAATGCGAATACTGCACTCTAATGAATTGTTTCTTACAGTAGGCCACCGCGCGGCAGTTGGAACAGTGCCTATTCTGTTTGAGATGTTTAAATCGGGTTAAGATAATCTACTACGGTTCATAACTACTAAGCATGCTATTAGGATTATAACGCTTTTCTAAAACATTTAATGGCTCGAAGTCGAGCAATTTAATCTGTTAGAAAATGCTAACTTGATAGATTTGACATTTGGTGCTCAAACACTTGTTCAGTGCGTGGGTTATGACTTGGACTTAGACTGATAGTCATGATGACAAACCCGATGCACTCTAATATCCGTAGGGTACCTGGCGTAATAGATCGTACATATGTAATAGAAATATCTTTGCACTTAAATATACAAGTGTATTGAGTTTGTGAAGAATAAAATCTACTAGGAACATAAATCTTGCCGTGGCAAATGAATTGTTTGCTAACTCAAGCAACCGCGTGCCAGTTGGAATGGTGCCTATTATGTGAGCGGCTAAACTAAGACTAAGTTAATCTACTAAGCTTGAACCCGCAAATTCTTTGACTCGACGTGTTCACCTAATGTTAGACAGTTTTAATAAAACATTGCAAGAGTTTTTGTCCTATTGTAATCTATATTGACGATAAGCAAGATGTAGGTATTTAACATAGCCATCTCTATAATAATATTTCTTATAGGTAGAGCGTTACGGTTTTTATTAGGTTGGTGCTTACGGTGACAGTTTTCATTGTTAACATTTGTGGGCTCTGTCTTATCATTGTCACGTGAAATACGAGTATCATAGCAAAGTATCTCTTATAATATGCACAGGAATAGTCTGGAGTCAGTTTTGCAATTTTAGATTTGTTTTAGTACCTTTTTTAGTATTCATTTTGATATTTTGTGCATTCGAGCAACATAACATACGAGTATATCCGTAAAAATTAAAATAACTTCATCAATGTTACTGTTTGTTAAAACAAAATAGACGTGAGGAGACCTGTTTTCGGAGTTATGGACAATTTGTAGATACAATATTCGCATATGAAAATTCTATAGAAACAATGATAAAAAACTAGTTTCGCGTTGTCGACGCCGTGCACCCGCCATTCGCATTTTACTTGCAAATTGCTTATCCATCGATATCGGCATGCCGACAGACTATCTCATGTACATAATAGCGTGAAACCGGTACACAGGTACGTATGCAGTCATTATTTCGTATTGTATTTCTTTCTATTGTATCGATCTATTTGTTTAGAAAAAGTTCAAGTCATCGAAGTATAGTCATTTCGATTGAGATTTTGATTTTACAACGTATGTTTCAGGATTTATGTGACATTCTTTCAAGTTCACAGGTTCAGAAAATAAAATCAACTGGAGATAGAGTAGAGCGTTTTAAAAGAAGAACAATATTGTAACATTGTAATTGCTTGTGCCGCTAAATTTTAGTTACTTTGTTAGAAAAGGTTTGAATTCGGATTTCCTCCTGTCAGGGCGCAGCGGTGAGGCGGTCGATGCCGTCGCCTCGTCCTCCATACAATCGAAAATTTCTTATTCAGTTATTTCTTGAGAAGTGTTTGGGATTTCCTTTCCGAGAGGAAGTTTTAAGCCGGCAGTAAATTATTCGTTCGACAGGTGAGGCCGTAAAGGCAAGATTTACGCCTAAGGGCACACCGGCGAGCCTTCCCTTGATAAGACGTATATTACCTAGCAAGTAACATTTTCTATAAGCACCCATCGGGGACGGACCTCGTGATGTAGGACTCGCCAACTAAAGCGAATAAACTTCCACCGATAAATCGGAAACTTTACTTATCGCCTTCCAAATTTGCGGGTGCAAATCGTACTGGAGCCACGAAACAAAGGCTCCACTATTCCGCTACGCCGAGCCAAAGCTAATGGATTACGTTCGTAAATTCGTCAGCTGTCATAAATTACATGTGAACATACCAAATAGAAAAGTGCCAGCAGAATAAAATACGGCAGGCATTATCGGCTCGTGTGACGTCGAATATGTAGCGCGGCGGCGTGGATAGCGTATGGTTTTATTTTTTCGCACAATGAAATTCGTTTAAAAGTTGGAGGGGATTCAAATCGTTCAGTGGGGCACCGCCAGCGCAGTCCTAATCATTGTTAGCGTCATTGCGACTCGCGGAAGAATATAAAGTGCCTTCCTTGTCTTCAGAACGAATTTACAACTTTTTAATTGATTGTCAATTGTTGTACGAATGTACTTCTCATTTAAATTGTCTTTTAAAATTTGATTGCCAAATAGCGTATACTGATGAAAGAATCTTTGTACTGATTTTCTTTTTCCTATACCTACCTAAATGTTGTTATATTTTATGTACTAAAATAACATTGTAGTTTTGGAATACAGTCAATGTAAATTATAAAGCTGAAGTTACTATTAGCAAAGCTTTGATTTAACCATTTTATATATTTTTGGTTATAGTGAGGAATTAGTAAAAATATCTCTTATAGAACTGATTAACATTATTTCTACACAAAATAATGGAGGATCTAAGCATCAATAGATTAGTACTAAAGTGGAGGAAGCACATGGAACTTGTTCCTTTCCATAATAACACAATCACTGTACACTCAGCACTGTGCACTCAGCACTGTACACTCAGCACTGTACACTCAGCACTGTACACTCAGCACTGTACACTCGTACAGACAGCACCGAGACAGCCGCTCGGAGAGCTGGCGCACCAACAAAGTTAACGTGCAAGCTCAGAATTAACTTAAAAGCGTCCATACATTTATTATATCTATTTCATCTATTTCTGTGTAAGACATTCAAAATAGATATCATATATTCACTAATGCAAAGACAACCCTTCAGTTTTTGTAATTATTACTCAACGAAATGCTCACTTGCATGGCGTTTACTTTTGGCCTGATTGCCAATTAACATTATTTGGGACGAATCAAGTTATACATACTCGTATAGTTTAAGAATGACGAAGCAGATATGTGATGTGAATGTACATGGATCCAAATGCTGAATGGGACCCATAGATAGAGATATTTTGTATGTGGTTCCCTACACCATGAGGGACGTGACTTGACGATGTAATAATAATAATACACATATGTAAATAGGAAATGCTTCACGTATTTATTGAATCGAAAGCAGCGTAGCAAACCACAACTGCTTCAACGTCGAGTTCATCAAGTATCAGCGCGACCTGTTATTCAGCTCGAGTGCCCTGTGGGATGTCAGGCGTTCCGTCCAGTCTATTGGATTACACTCTGTTTGTTATAAAAGAGGTATAACGTCAGTATTTAATATAATATTACGTTCGATTAGTAGTTATACAAAATCAAAAATATTACGATACCTATACGATATATTATCAACTGAATAAAATTATTACCTTTAGACAACTACGTTCTGAACTTAGGCTTAGCAGTCCACGTGTTTCAATATTTGTGTAACATTTTTATAATACTGTCGAGATGTAAAAACACTTCAAGAATCTGCAGTAAGAGAGCTTATTCCCTAGTTAATGCCCAACAACATTTCATTTGACTGCTTTATGTAGCAGTGAGCTCAGCAAAAATCTGGAAATGTAAATACAAGCAGATCTCGCATTCGATGCATTGATGAACATGAAACATTGAGAGGATTTATCGAATCGAGCGGAGCGAAGAGAGCCACGTAGCGCTCGACATTGGATTTATCAAGTGTCGAATTTAGTGACCTTTGGCTATACTCGAGTACCTTGTGGGATGCCAGGCGTTTTGTTCAATTCAGAAATAAACGTTACTGGTGTATTTTGTACGACAGGATTTGTTACAAGATAAGATAAACGTGTCAGTATTGTCTATAGACCCTGAGAATCTGACACATGAATTAAAATTCTAAATTACATAAATCACAGTTGTATACGTTGCTGCTTATGACGTCATGAAGTTGGAACTTTCATGTTCACCCATACCTATTATGTTCTCTAATCTAGGCCCGATGTAAAAATACCGCTTAGCCTCCGTTGATAGGGCTTCCACTAAGAATCTTTAAACAGTTACACATATGTCATTTACAACTTTTTTACTATTTTTCGTATGCTCTAAGTTCACATAGGATGGGAATCATAGGACTGTTAGGGTTAGTCAAACCAGGTAGTACAAATTGTTAATAAAATTACTAAGTCAAGATAAAAAAAGTCAGTACTGCAAAAATGAAGACTGTGACATACACTATCCAAGTTTCTTTAGCAAATGGTAGTATGAGTGCAGTGTACATATTACTAGGATTTGTGCACTTCGAGGCTAGTTACAGACGCATTCCTACTACTGAGAACTGAGATATTTACACCTCTAGTACACACAAATACGAAATTCTTCTAACAGGAATTGGAGCTCAATAATGTTTAGCTATTCTAGCTAGTTAGAATCCTTTTTAACCGGCAACGTCTTGGATATATCTCTGATGTATCAAATATCTATTCGCGATGATGGTGACCACTTACCCTCACACCATCACATTGCCTGTTTATAAGTCCATACAATAATAAAAAAATATTTATATTGCTTTGATCTTTCAATATTTATATCTCCGCTATTTATATATAGCTTTTGCCGTTTTAATAGCAATAACCATTAATTAATTACAGCCAGGACGATTAGGGCGCCAACATCTCACAAATTGCGACACGGCTCTAAGACAGATAGATGTGTCATTAACAATGTCCATTACTTCTGCAACAAGATTGAGACACACGGGTCATTCTGAAAGGACTTTTTTATCATCTTCTTTTAGAAACGACGGAGCCATGGTGTGTCCAATATTTAAGGGAACTATGAAATTAACAAATTTAAAATGAGCGTATTTTTATTTAAAATTTTTACTATAAAGTACCGTGTAATTAATTGATAGTACCTTCAAAGGAAATACCGGCGAAATATTATAAAAATCGGCCTTACCCTTATGATCAAGCATCAAATCAAACAAATGTGCTTTCAATATAAACTGTTCTTGTATTATTGTGACATTTCTAGGTTGTAACGAGATAACGTTGAGGCTAATTCTCATCGACTGATTTAGTGATTGGGCCATTAATTACATGTAACCGATGCTCTCGATACGCTAATATTACTAGTAGTCTAGCAATTGCATTTCACATTTGTGCGGTAACGATTACTACATAGCCAAAATTTTCTAAGAATTAATATTTCCCATATCAATTTGCTGTGATACCACTGTCATAAATGATATATTATCATAGGTCTGTGTAACACTTATAAGCTACAAAATTGTAAATCTGCACTTGTTTACAAATGAGGTGAATTAATCGTAATAATTGTGTAAACTGCCTCGGTGGTCGACTGGTTGAAAGCGCGATTGCCGATCGGGAGGTCCTGAGTTCAAATCTCGGACCGGGTACCATTGGATTTTTCTAATTTAGAATTTCTAGTAGTGACTCGAAGACTGGATCTGTGCCCGGTGTATGAAAATAAGCTCACCACCTATTCCATGGAACGTAAACGAAACTGGTGAAACGTGGGAGTGTACTACACTCCTTTGCCTACCCCGTCGTGGATTATAGGCGTGAGGTTACGTAATTTATTGGTTTACCGTAACCATGATGCTGTCGTTACCGTCCAGTTGCGTGCAGTTTGCATACAATTTCCCATTGATTTGTACTATAAAACAGCTTGTTTCGAATTAAAGTTAAACGTGGCTCGCATAAACAAATTACTTTACAGCAAATAACCAGTTCTATGGATATAGGCGCCGTATTTATTTGTAGTCTTTGTGCAACAGGATTCATGCCTATTAAACGACTGTTTTTTTAATCTATTTCAGTCGTTTTGTCCAGCCGGTTTAAATGTTACTGAGTGCCGTCTATGAGTAGAACGTTGTTTCAATCGAAATCACTTTTCGAAACCCGTGCGCGCTGTTTTGTGAGCAGTGCGGATTGTGGTTTGTTGAAAGCGAATAAATGTTTGTTTTGTTCGGTAAAGGAAGTTGAGGTCGGTTCCGGAGCATTTCGGTGTGCAAAAATGTTCGAGCTCCCGTATTCCGGTGACCGCGGATCGTTTTAATTGATGAATGTGGAGCGGTCCCGTGATACGTTTCGGACAAGAGTGGCAAGGCCACTGGGGGCGCCATTGATAGCCCGCGTCGCGTAGTCTTGATGACAATCAGAGCCCACCGCAGGGATTTGCGCTACACCGTGCTGGCTACTGGACCATACATGATACTCGACATGCTTTGTGCGAATGTAATGTCCATACATTTATACGGACCATTTCTCTTTGAAAAGATTTATTGTGCGAGTATGTGTTAGATTACGTCTTTATGTAATGCAGTCTAAAATTTTATTCTCGAGTTATGTACTGATTAGTAAAGCTTTGCGTCTCTTGGACAAGCTAAACACTTAACGCGTGCAGTTAGAAAGTATTTTTTTTTTACATTATATGTATATATGTATTAGTATATTTATATATCCTTTATTGCTAGTAACAAAGGGCTATTGGTATTATATAAATTATAATTTACAAAATAAAACCGACATTTATGTTTTTTCTATACCCACAAAATACCTGTGTTTAAACATTTATTGCAAAAGAAAACATTTATTGTAAGTACATATATCGGTAGGCTTCGCTTGCGAATAGAAACTTGTAGGAAACAAGTACCACTAACAAGTCGAAGTAAGCTGGAAATGCGTTTATTGTAAGGACGAGAGGCGTAAAAAACGATAAAAATAGAATAGTGCACGAGCCACAATACTGTAGCCACCTGCGTCCACCCATCTTGCCGGACTATGTGGAACTATTTATGTGGTGGATAGTTCGCACAAAAGCCAAGTAGGTACTGCTACGATTTAATTTTTCGCCATGAAAATTAAACTAATTTAAGCATTCGATGTTACAAAGCTGTCCCTTATATATTTATTTTATTTGTGTTGAAAAAGCACGCCAGGATTAGGTATATAAATAAAAATATTTTTCACTCGGTACCCTCTGCGCACTCCATGAGGGACATGGCGTGACCAAATAATAAAAATACATATGTAGCTATATACTTCGAAGTATATGTTAGCACACAGACAGTGGCTATTAGTGATGGCCGTTGTCGAAATATATTGCAGTGCTTAAAAGCTATTACCATTAAACGAGTTAGTTATTCTCCCATCATTGAACTGACTGTAGCAGTTTGCCGCAGTATGCTATACACCTTTCTATTTGCGAGGAGATTCGAGACTTACGTCTAAAAATGATAGGTGAATGCGTTATGATGATATTATGTGAGAAGCTATATACGAGTATATATACAATAACACAGGGATGAAGATACATTCAGAAGTATTCGTCTAGACTTCAGAAATGTAGGGTACCTACCTACATATAAAATTTATTGCTTATTTTTTGTCCATTAAATGAGATCAATTTAAGGTACAATAATATGAAAAATCTTTAACGTGCCCCAAAATACAGGAGTAGGTACATTCGCGTGAGAAAATGTCAAAAATTTAATCAGGGCCGAGCGCCGGCCGCATTATTAGCGGCGTCATATTGAACTGACGCGGAGCGATCGCTCCGCTCCTGAGGGCTTTATTAAATCAATCTGACGTGCTACCACTGCTCTACGAAGTCTCTTTAGTACATTTTAAGGCACTATTCAGTTTTCTCGCACTTTTGAATATAGATGACAAACATATTCTGTACTTTCGTTGCGAGTAAAATGCAAGAGAGGGCAGACAACTTTTTGTCGTAGCTTCGCTCGCTGATCCTGATTAAACGATAATTCTTATGGTACTAGTTGTTTTACATGATATGATAATTTCTGGAATAACAGTAAGGTATTAAATGAATTAATCTTGTAACTTTGGTCGAAGAGCGGGCTCGCTGTTCAGGGTTGTGACAGGACAATGTGTAGCCGAGGACCAAATTTGCTTGATCGTGACGATACAGATTTATGAAATTACATAATTATATACCGCGATAGAAGTTATCTCTCACATGACATACACAAAATAAACTATAAAAAAAACACGTATGTATGTACGTACGAGTATCTAAGATTACATAACATGTATGGTGTTAGGAACTACTCCGTTTGCCACTACTATAACTTCTTACAATCTTAAATATTGTGTTTAAAAGTTAGTGATAAATTGTAATAGTATTTCATCATAAATAACTATATAACAATACATAAGATTATTTCATAACTTTGAGTGAAATATCGTTATTATATTGAACTAAACGGAGTGGAAGGAGCTTCCTTTTGCGATAATAGTTACTCGTTTCATAAGTTCGTAGCGATGTTTACGGATTTAATATTAGCTCAAAGCGAACGTAATACTTCTAAATACTTTATATTCAATTTTTAGGTCGTGAGGCGAATTTAATATTTTTTTATTTTACAGGGGAAGAAAACAGGATGGAGGTGTTTGGATTTAAAACGACGTTGTACTTAGTATTTCGAGGCAGAATTTCTACTACGTTAATAATGTTTATAAAGTTAATATCTAGGGACATCTTTACACACTTGATTGCCTCGTTGGTAGAACAGTTGCAATTGCGACCGCCGATCGTTAGGTCCTGGGTTCAAATCCCGGGTCGGGTACTATTGGATTTTTCTAATTTACAATTTCTACTAGTGACTCGGAGTCTGGATCAGTGCCCGGTGGATCAGTGCCCGGTAATAGGCTCACTACATGGGACTTAAGCGTAGCTGGTGAAACGTGGGGGTATAGTACACCCCTCTGCCTACCCCTTCGGGGATTACAGGCGTGATGTTACTTTTTTTTAATGTTTTCATAATTAACAAAATACCAATGCGTTTATGGTATTTAATCTCATTGATATATCGTCAAGAGCACCGAGTGTCATACATCTTTTGTTACACACTAGACGCGCTACATCACTAGGTATGTCCGTACACGCATGCTGTCTTTGGACAGCTGAATTTCTCAACATTCAGTATTTGATCAAGTTGATAGGACCTGACAACAAGTTATGATGTTATTTTACAAAATTATATTCAAATATTAAATTACAAAGTAGAATTTATAGCGTCAGCGTCTAAGGACGTGATTTAATTTTGAACATTGTCAAGAATTACGTTATCACTGAAATCGCTGCTTTAAATATGTGATACTCTTAAGTTAAACGGTTTGTTCTATTTTATTTATACGAGTCACTGTAAATGAAATATGAAACGTGTTAAGAAACCAATTAATCACCTTATATTAGGCATAGAACAGAACACGGGCGGCAATGCTTAGTACGTTTTACATTTAAGGTTTCGAGGGCTTTGTACGGGAGTACACTACTTTTTTGCATTCGTTAACTTTTCGTCTTTTTTAACTAGACCTTTAAAGGTTCACTTCTGAAATTAAGCCCCATTTAACTTATATCACTGCGCCCAGTGCTAGGCCTTCTGTCCTAACAGCTATTGTACTTCTCAAGTACAATCAATAAATAGACCCCTTAAGGGATCACGGTACCTGATCTTTTTTTTGTATTTACCGATGTTTCTAAACCACTAAAAGAGCTTCTCCGCTTATCATAAAAACCGATATATAGATTATATTCTATAGTCCCGAGCATCATATATCCTATTTACATTATGCGTTATTAATAAATTGTTAATATCAGCTACATTACATTCCTTATTTTAAGATTTCGCAGAATACTCAAAAACTCTTTACATTGATCTTCGGGACTACTGTCATCAATGGTAACTTCAAAATTTTTTACTTAATCGTCAGTCTTGGCGTTTTTGCTCTGATATCACTCAGAATAATACCTACAATAATTCTAAGAAATGGAAATCTTTTTGATTTAATATTAACATAACCCCCAACCGAAATGCTATTCCTAGTAAAACACATGACATGAAAATCTCTACTTATTTACTTAAAACGTCAGTGACAGAAAGTGTCTACTTTATATTTAACTGTTGTGTGGTAAAAATCCAATTGCATGCGGGCAGCGCTGGCCGGCAGAGCTGACCGCATTTTATCGGGACAGTCATATTGCACGAGACAATACCGACCTAGTGCTATTATGTTTGCTGAAATACCCCTACAACTAAATATTTTTATTAAGCTCATGTCTTTTTGCAATTGATACCTTCGCGTTTGTCTACAATCGTACGTGATTGTGAGCGACATGTAGTTCAGTCTAGCACGTTGGTTCAGAAATTGCCTGTTAATTCCTCACGTTTAGTAATTAATTTAAAATGAGTAAATTTACACAAACTGTCGACCGTATACGAGACACGGTTTTGATGAGACATAGAACAGCAGTGGCGCCCGCCCTGTGGCTGACAATTTAACTACAGTGAATAAATTTACTGTTCAAGTACGAAACGCCTAGAATTGCGCACGAGACAACTCTAGTCAATTTTTATGTATATAATAAATGGATTGCTATCAGTTACAGTTAAGTTCGTATACCTAGCGAAAAACGACAAAATATTTTGTGAAACAGTCCTTAGGTGAAGATGAAGAAAAATGGAAGGCCTGTAATTAACAATAATAACAATTTACGGCACGCGGCAGCGCGTCGAGCCAAGTTCAAGCAAGGAACTGGCGAGCAGCACCGTGTGTGAATATTACACGAACTGTTTGGAGCCACTTTTCATCCCTTCAT
>DWEE01001097.1:0-14235 GCA_018245755.1 Parelbella macleannani | reverse complement strand
ATACAGGAGATCAAATCGCAGAAAACCGTGATAACTAAATTTAACTTGGCAATTTTAACGTGACATAGATTTTCGGAATCGTATTATCAATGCCAAGTCGTATTTTAACTGCTCCGATTTTCGTGCTTTTGGATCTCACAAAGGCATTTGATAACGGCATTACAGTGGTTACATTAATAAGCGTACTTGAATATAACCAGTTATATCTTAGCTTTGACGAATTACTTATGCTTAACTGAATTATAATAATGGCTTCTGAGTAACGAGAAAAAAATACTTGCTATTTGTACAATAATTCCATCGGTTCTAATTAAAGTCATCATCATTTTCTTCTTCTTAGTGATTTGTCCCCATTGTACCTACCGATTTCTCGCAAAAGTAATCTAAGCAATTTTTAATTTCCTCTTATAAGTAAAGCTTCGCAATTCTTTAGTACGAACGATTCTTCAATGTGACATAAATTATAAATCAGATTTCCTGTCGTATTTAATCATATTTAATATTGTTACAGACCCAAGGGAAATCATTCGTTAGTATGATAATGAAGACATGCCCATGGAAAATTAATATTTGTCACATAATCGATTCAATTTTACAAAAATACAGCTGTGGCCAAACGCGACATTTTATTATTATTGTGCTCGATGTGAATGAAATTGTTCAAAAAAATTACTGTGTTTTAATGAATATAAGTAATTTTTTTTTTAGGGTAAGAATGTTAATGCTAAAGAAATCTTCTGAGACCTATTTTAAGTATAAATGTTATAACGATGTTAACTATAATTTTGAACTTATGGCAGATTAGATACCTAAATATCAAGTTATCCGAAGTGATGCTCGAAAATACACTTAAGAAGTTCCTTGTAAAATGCCAAGTCGGTACATAGACAGACAAAAAAACATTAAAAAAATTCGGTAACAAGATATTCGTGAATAAAAGTTTTTGTCGAAAACATACTAACCATAAGGGAAAAATACTGACTGACCTACTTAGAATAACAATCTATCACCGAACTGTAATAAAACTTTCATAGCCGCGCATAATATCTTTTTAAACAGCGTATGTCCTTGACAAAAATGGAAAACTTACCAAAAAGAAAGTAGGCGGTTCTTAATCAGTGTGTCGAAGGCTTATTGGAAAACTTTTCAGGAGCGAATAAATAGTTGCGCTCCCCAGCCTGAAATAACATTCGTGGAGGTTAAAGGACTTGGTGAACTGACGGCAGGTGAAGATCGAAATCGGCTTAGCGTGTCGACTTGTCAAAAAACTGATTGTTGAATATTCAAATATGTTTTATTAAAGAAAAGATTTATTAACAGAAGTGTTAAATATAAACTTTGATATAATATAAGAATATCCTCTTATTATGACGTCTGTATATGATTGTGATTTTTCAAAGAATAAACCAATCTTATATATGTTGTATCTTTCGCAATTAAAATTGTTATTAACGCGCTGAATGCAAGAATGTAACCTAATTTTCCTCACCAAAGAAACTTTTAAATTTATTGCGTAAATATTCATATTTATAAAGTATTCCATCTGATTCCAACGTAATCTTCGAGAGAGCTCGTGTTTTGGTATCCAATCGGCTCATAAAATACATATATACATATAAATACGTACTTATATAGATTTATTTTGGCACCCAAACACACAACAAATATTTGTGGTCATGACGCAAATATTTCTTCTTGGGGCAGCCGAGCCCACAATACCCGGTTCAGCAGTCAGGTTCACTAACCGCTGGACCAACGGGCCAGTCGTAATATGATAATATCATTCATCGTCTATCGCTTAGCAGGTAACGGTGGTTCATGTTCGACTAGCCACCTTGAAGCTAATAGTGTTGCGCGGAGTTTAACAAGAGTATTTCCCATGGGTGCTTTGGACCGCTTTCCGTTACGGTTTTTGGTTAATCGTTTGTACGAGTAGTACAAACTAGTCTAGTAGGGAGGATTTTGTGTAGTTTGGTCTTTGTCTTAGACCAGTGTTTTGGGGTTTTGTGTTTATCGACGGTTGGTATAAGTATCGAGGCCGGCATTTACAACTGGAGTTACTTGTTAGTACTCCGTATTATTTGTTTGTCTTTTTGTTTGTCAAATAATGTACATAAATGTCAAAAGTCAGTGTCAAATTTCAAATGTAATGTATTTATATTAGGACTAAGGAGATGATTGTACATATACATATGTATATTGGTATTTTGTATTTAATACCAGATATAGATTTCTACATTTTGCAGTTAAAAATGATAACGCAGCCTTGAAGTTCCGAATGGGATTAGGAAAAGTGACGGTCTCTCTTATTTAATAAATGACTAAAGATGTTATCACATTCGTATGAGAAACGCGAAATTTATTAATTCGACAAATAAAAAAACATATACATATATACTAAATTTGGTTAATCAATATTGTTAAGCAATCATCGGCTTTAAGTGGAAGGGCATAAAGTAGAAAATTGTAATATTTATGTACCATACTAAGCCTTCGAATATAAACGGTGTTATTCAAATGCGTTTTTTTTTTCTTCTAAATTTGATATATTAATACACTAAATTGGCTATGGTTATTAATTTAATTCTGTAATTGATACTTATGATATAATCTAAGATCGTTGGTTCCGTGAGATCATATTTAATGTTGGTATGATATTAGGATATTTAAAAATAAATTGAAACGTATTTCTTATATTCCAACGAGCTTGCTTATATTCAGAGTTTCCATAACTACAACTATTATGTGTACGGATATAAAGCAATGCGAAGTTCCATTTCATCGGAAAATTAAAATAATTATAATGTAATTGAAACGAACCTTAGTTTCACATATATTTTTACGACATCACATGACTTTTCATTAGCGAATTAAACTGAAAAGCAATTGTTCTACTACTGAATATATTCACATTGTGTTATAAGAATTCGCAGTATTAGTAAGTTAAGTTCAAATAACGACAGCATAACAAGATTCGTCGATATAAGATGTGTTGAAGATGTTTCCACAACATTTGATATCAGTTTTATAAAAGTAGAGTTCACAGGAATCTTAATGATTACGATACATTTAAATTCTCTACTTTTGTTTTACCTCTGGTAAGTAATGTTATTCTTCCTTATCGTACGGAGACAAATACTCCTTTAACGATTTTAGTTTCGAGAGCAATACGGGCATAGATTTCGGTTCCTTATCCAGACTTATCGTCTCTGTCGTTTGGCAGTTGCCGGTGGAACCGTCCGAGTGGTAGGTATCAGTTGTTACGATTAATTAAAATTACCTTGTTTTTCACTTCCACATTATTCAGATTTCAATCGCAACTCCACTGCACAATGAAATGCCTCGGGCTCTACGAGCATTCTCTTTTTGTTCTCTTTTACTGAAGGGCGTGAGCACATCTATGTTTTTGCGCGTTGCGATTTTGTATATTTCGATTATTTAGGGCAACATCTTTTACAATTTAACACGTGTAGTATTCTCAGGTTATTAATTCACTCATATTCTCACAATGTACATAATCTACAGTTCAATATTTTTTATGTTATTCGCATTTACTGTAAATTGTTTAAATGATTTCGTTATGAAAGGATTTTATTGTTTATTCCCAATTCTTTTATCTTTATCGTTACGCTTTTTACATGACAACTTTATTCATGTATATTTGCAAACACAATGTACATAAATTACTAAATCCTCATTAGTATTTGCTTTTTCAAATCGTCCAATCGCAGCACTTCATCGCTGTTTCGCACGGCGAGTAGCAAGTGTGTTTCAGCCCTAACAGATATTGAGATAGAACAGAACTGTGTCAAGCATACGCCTTGTTCCCACTGCCTAGATGGGGAGACCTAGTTTCTGGTGTGGGATCCAATGTTGGTCAAGGATGAAATTTTTAGCGCTTGTGCAAACAATTAGGACGTGTTTTGTTTTGCTTTTTATTGAGACTGAAAGGCTTCTGGCTGGAACGCCTTGCCTTGTGTATAAAGAGCTTTGACGCTTTCACTTACGAGTTTCTTATTAAGTTAGTGAATGGGTATTATACGAATAACATATTTGCGCGTGCAGTTGAATTAAACAAAATTAAAAATTTGCAATCACATATTTATCATACGAAAATGAATACAGATAAAGGATATATTGTGTTGAAAAAGTGTGAGATAAATCCACACTTAAGCGGCGTGCAGGATGCTCCAAGCCACCCTCGGCAGTTACTGTATAAAATGGGACGTATATTATCCCTTATTCCAGCCAAACAATGTCAAACGATGTCACGCACAGAGCTTCCTGGCGTTTTTACATTTGAATCGGTCATTTTATTCATTTGCTCAATGAGGGTCCACAATTTTGTACCAAATTATTCGTTGAAAAATTCCAATGAGACAGAAGAGGAGTACGCCATATTATGTTGTAGATACTCACAAACCCACAATAATAATTTCGTTTATGATTTATTTAATTCTTTTAAGCGTTTTTTCATCACAGTTCATTAACCATAATATACAGAATTTTCGAGGTACTTAAAAATATAACTAATTTGAGAGTAAAGTGTAAGAAATACTACACATTTTCTCATTGTTATTATTTACCATTTGTTACAAGGATCACAATAACCTGGACCCGCTGTTGAGCTGCGAGCTGATATCATTAAACTGTCGTTAAATGTAGCTTAGGCGGGTTTCTTATTTCTGTAATCTGTTCGCCACTAGCATCTCATTGCTTATTAGATTCCTCAATCGGGATTGTTTTTAATTTCGAGTGGTAAACATTCCAAATATATATATTTTTTTATTTGATTGAAATACGGAACCGGTGGTCATATTAACTGGTAGGTATATTCAATAGTTGACCGCGCTTATAGTTGCTTAAATTTGGAAATCGTTAGCTATCCGCAAAAGCATCATGGCTATGAGCACTTAGCTCAGTGGTAACTAATGTAATCCATCTTAAATGGGACCTAATATCTGCTCTACATTAGAAATATATTGCTTGATGTTGGAAAGTATCTCATTGTTTGAAATTGAAAAACAGCAATATGGTCATTACTGCTTCAGAACATATAATAAACATATATATTAATAAACTCTTGTTTTTGTTGCAGGTACTTTTTCATACTAAATGCAGTTTTCAAGTAGGTACGCTTGCCCGTAAATAGCGGTATGAATTTAACATCCAAAGTATTTCAATAAGTTAAATGAAGATAAATTGTTTAGGCCAAGCTATGTACAATACTCGTGGCGGAGTACGAATAACTAATAACAGTAACTCTACATTTAATAATAATAAGTTCTATTTCATTACGAAACAAACACTTAATGATACATCCATACGTAATGAATGTTCTGAAAAACTGAGAATAAATCGATATTGTATTCGAATCCCACCTTAATCCTATAAGGCTTCGTATCAATAGGTCATTAGCATAAAGAATCGAGAATAACAGATAATCAGCTTGTATTGACTACTCATGAGTGTAGAAACAACCGCAAGACGAACTCGACACAACGGTCGTTATCATAGAGTCTATAATGCTTTGTACTTATTGTAGTTCGAACTACAGAATACATTTGTTATAGAAATGACGCGTGTAAATTTAGTACGCTTGTATGTGCATGATGTTTATTGAAGTAACATGCTATTTTTGTCTGGAAATATTTTTTGTAATGAAATGTTTACATCAAATGTAATTTTCCGTTTCTCGCGGTGTTCTCATTAAGCTGAGTGGTCTGGACTTCTAGTTTAAAAATAATGACGCAACTTTTGAGTCTGTCTCAATTTTATCGCATTTCGTAATTTCACATCGGGATACAGTGGTGTAAGTATTAAAACAGCGCTAAGCTAATTCCCACCTATCCTTTTTAACTGCAAATGTTGTATATTGGGTACACATAATGATAATATAAATAAATAAATTTCAATAAAAAGTCGCCATGTGCTTTCAAATGATGTTTGGAGTACGCCATGTCTACCAAACACATTTCTTTGGTTTCAACAAAGTCGTGCGTCGCACAAACACTGCTATTTCGTGTTTGCAAAAAGAATCCGTGTAAGCGAAGCCGCGGTAATAGGATTTGCTTAAGCTCATTATCTCCGAAGCACGACCACTTTTAAAGCAAAACAGCCGGTTGGTTTTTCAAGTTTTGCTACAGGTGTGCTGTTTACCTAATTCAATTCTGAACTTGATTCCTTCTACTTTGGATTTAGATTGTTGGCGATGAAAGGTTTCGTTTGTGAAGTGCGCACACACATTTCTAACACTTACTATTTTAAATCGTATACAGTATGTTCTATTAAGAGATGGTTATTTATTTAATTGGTACTTGAAGGACCTAAATTAACAAGAAATTAATTCGAAAGAACTCTGGTTATCTTTTTTGCGAATACTACATACAATCAGTAAATATGAATTAAAAATACTTAGCATTATTTAAATTGATTTACTAGCAATAGAAAAAAAACTTATAACGCAATTAGTAATAGTCTTGAAGTTCTCATATGAAATAGTAAAGCTTCGTAGCAAATCTGGGTATGTCGGAGTATCATTATACTCGTAAATAATATTTTTCTTAAATTTTATCGAATCGTTATTATTAATTGCTTCATCAATATTTTAATCGTTAAGCGAGTGTAGAATTAATTTAATACGACAGTTCAATTTATATCTGAACCGAAGGAAGCAGTTTTATGTTTGGTACAGGTGTACTACGGCATTACGAACGAACGACCCGGTGTTATGAACTTGATTCTTGAAACTTTCGACTTCCTAATTCAAATTGTGTTCGGTTTTGTTCGAGAAGTTTCGACATTGACGGTTATAATCAGAAGTCAAAATTGGAGGGCAGCTTTTTGAGAAATCACTCAAGTTTTCGACTGTTTGATACGAGTTTGGTCAGGTTTAACGAATAAGTGTCGTGGTTTTAAATGATTGCATAAGGAAATTAACTAGACGGAGTTAGTAATCTTGGATATGGATTTGTCAAGCTATGTAACCACCATTCATCCAAGCGATGCTATAGCCTATTTTGGGTCATTTCTTCCATAGTTCCGTTCTACGTGATATGATTGTGTACCTCTCTTATTCAGTCGGTGAGGTTTCCCATTTTCCTATGTTTCCCTTTACGTAGTAAATTTATTGGTTTATTGGGCAGCCCTATGGTCTCATTTATTGCGGCATCAATCTGATTATGAATTTCTTAGCCCTGTTGTCTGCAATTTTTTGCAGATGGCGCTCCCTCCGCGCACTGGCCCTAAGCCCTGTGACTAATAAAGCCAAGTATAGTATATAGTTGCAGTTATATTAACCTAACCTTAATACGGGTTGTTGCTTCACTAGTACCTGCACTTCGTGTTTCATTCGTGTCCAATACTTATATGCTATTTCTAGCCTTGCTTCAAGGAAAAGTATTCGTTAGCTTAAACCTGTTAAGAATTAGTGGTAATATTAGGAATATATTCCATTAAACATTATCAGTCCGTAATCTGTTACTTGACGTACCTACTCGTAGTTGTACTTGAAAGTACCTCAATAAGTGTTATCTAGGTTATCTACGCGCGGTTTCATTCTGAGTTACAATACATTTTGTTACTTTCAGAATTATTAATAATTAATAATGAAACAGTGTCTTGTCTTTCACTCAACAAGAAAAGTAATGATTTACTTTTATTGTTTCAACATTTGATTTGGGTTCTTTAACAATTTTCATTTTATAGCGTTTCTAATTAACAACATATGTATTTCTAACCGTATCCCAAATTAAAAATCATGTCATCAATTCAAAATTGTATCATGTATCATTTTTGGCAATGTAATTACAAGCAACTTTCCTTATGGAATATAAAAGTTGTGCCCTCGGAATGAATTTAATGTAGGGGTCATCTAAGTATGAATCTAGTAAGTTTTGAAATAAGACAGAAACCAAAATGGACTCACATTTGATCTAGGGTACATATAATTTAGTTCATAACTATTTTATTATTAGCATCATTAAAATGTATGTATTTAAGATTAAAATGTTTAAAAAAATACAATACTGCTTTAACCATCGTCGTCGTAGTTGATTAGATAGTCCGTAATTTCTTCGATTTCTTTTACTAACCCGTCTACCCGCTTGTGTTTGTTCTCTCGTCATTTAGAAGTAGTTTCATCTAATTCGAAGACTAAATTTAAGAATTGTAACTGTTTTACAAACTTTACGCGTATAGCCAATCTAGAAGGGGTAGGCAGAAGAGTGTAGCGCACTTCCACAACTCACCTTGTATGTTATACGTTCCACCATATCACTATATTAGATTTTCTTGTATTTAAACGATTCGCCTCCTCTTGTATCTCAGCCCAGAGCACTTCCATCGTCCCACGACTTCTCGTCAAGTTACGAGTGTCGTAATTTAATTATGTTCACATTCGAAGTAATCGCTCGAGTGATTTACCGCCAGCGGACCCGCCGCCACCGATAATTGTGTTACACTCGGATCAGACTATGTTGATCGCTTTCACATATATATATCCAATTTTAATTCATTACCTAGTTCGACATTTTTGTTGCCAAAGCGAAAAACATATTTTATTTCGATTATTGTTATTATTAAAGATTTTCATCGACAAATTAGGTAATAAGTAATCAATTTTTGTATAGATTTAGTTTAATAATATAAAAATATAAAAAATGTTATTGGCAGCTTAATTTGATGTATATCATGCATTAACTGCAAGCATTTTTATATTCCCTTGCTGCTTCTCTTGCAAGTTGCAACTGCATGAGCCCTGAATAATATTATTATTTCTAAATTTGTACTTTTTTATTCGCTTTAATTTAAGTGTTCTCGTTGTTATTATTTACTGTTTCGCTTACAATTGTATATTGTATTTAATCGATCAACGAAGAATTTTAAAAGTTAAAATGTACCTACAATTATATAAAATCAATACTCATTTATCGACGTCCCTCCTGAATACCTGTTTTAAATTCTCTTTCTGCTTATCTATAATTTCTTAGCTAATATAATCCTTTATATTAACTGTACCCGTATCTTCATATAATAAATTGATCTAAATTTCATTGCGCAACATCGCCAATCCATTTCAAAGATCAAAAATATCGATTTATGATCGATAAAAACAATTGATCGATTAGCCGCGCAGCGTCCTCATCAAGGCAGAATGCCGCATTATTAATCTTTCAGCTCGCCAGAATCATCGTTCAATGTATTTTTATCTCCGTTTAAACTAGTGTTCCTTTAAATGAAACGATTCATTAGCAAGTTCTTCTTTGTCTTTCTCGGCGATCAATTACCTACTCGTATAAAAATCATACCGATATAAATTTCTTGTTGTGTATCGGTACTTTGTAGAAATATACAATATAAATGAAAATTTTGTATAGGTTGTTTGTTTGTTTAAAAAAAAAACAACAATTATAGTTCTTATGCTACAGATTGAAGCAATTTGAGAAATTTAAGATTTGATTACCTAACTTTCAACTATTGAAAAGCTGCATTTTTAAGTGTGAACGCTTGTTCCCTATTTTCATATTCACTCATTTCCCAGTAAGGCTCTGGCGCTGTGCCAACCGAGCATATAAGATATGTTCTTTTAATACTGGTAGAGTTAACGCGATTAGAATGATATAGTGGAGAGGGTAGAAACAATATCGCAAAAAGCTTTAGTTCTTGTTTCGGTATCTTTTACGGCAATTTCCTTTTAGCCGTTTGTGCGTGGATCCAATAAATAAGCTGCCTTAATATTCATAAAAATTGGAATGGCCTTATTTTTGCTAGAAATTTTTTGCTCAAGAGCGATGTAGTATGCGCCGACCTCCCCCGTTCCTCGGGTGAGTGCCCAGAATTGAGACGTATATGCGTTAAACCAAGAGAGTCGGGAGAGGAGGAAAAGAACGGGGTGGTATAAATATGTAAGAAACTTGATATTTACGTTTAGGAATAGGTCATGCTCCCACACACATACGTGCATGTAGTCTGGTTATATTACCACATTCGAGAGATAGTGAGTACTTTATAATCACGTACTTTCTGATGTAGTATATTTTTCTTAAATACTTACGTTCTTAGAAAAGACAACATTACTAAAACACTGTGGTTGCCTTAGTTGCATAGTAAAATGGAAAATATGTATATGCAATCGGTAAATATATTTACCAAGCTAGAGTTTTTCAGGGCAAGAGTCAAAAGCCGTCTTCTAGGCAGGCGTGGTCCAATATGCTCGTTTTCGCTTCTCATCAGACGGGATGGCGGCCAAACGCTAGCCTATCATAATAATAAAAAGGTATGACGAGGGTGTGTGTTACTTTTTGTAGGAACTTGTGTTCAAGTTCTCAGTTCCACTCGTATATATTCAATAAAAGATTGTTTTTTGAAACGCCATTGTTGGTTCTTTTAATAAAGGAACGTGTCGATAGACCGCCTCCGGACTGTTCAATTATATTTATTGAAAAAGATTGAGATATTGCAATGATAAGACATTGTTCTAGATCTTTTAAATTCTACAGAACATCTTGGGCTTAGTCTAGACTTAACACTTCAATTGGTCGTTATAATGAGAAGCTTTCCCTAACTTCATAACGAATCGTTTTCAAACAAAAAAATAGAATAGTATTCTTTGACCATTGAAAATCTTTTTCATTAAAGATTCTTCGAGTTTTCTTTGTCTTTCTTTTCGTTTCTAATTAAAAACTATCGGAGTACTTGCATTCGGAACACCTCAAAGCTTTGTTCCAGCGTTTCCAGTTTAATTTCATTCCGCTATTACATTATTTGCATTCCGTCTTTTAAATGTTAACTGGAATTATTCAGTATTGAATATCGGAGCGGAACCTTCACTGGTACAAGTACACCGGGCGTTTTCAATGAAGCCGCTTTGAATCTAAAATGCCATAATCGTACTGCATAACATCGGATCGCTCGAAACAAAACGAGAACGAGTGAGCATAAAAAACATTTGCGGTTAACCGAGCGATTTTCTCTAATACGGTTTTAATTTCAATAAAAACACGCCGTCAACTTTTTTCGAACAAAATAGCCGGCACCTGTTACACTCAAATTATATGATTGGGACGTTAGTCGTGTCTTGGGTACGACATTTTTTTTTGTATCGGGCATGCATGTTCGAATTTGGACGTTTTCTATTGGGGGCGATGGTGGCGTTTCGTTCGGTATTACCCCGGAAAGAATTTGTTGATATGGGCTTCGTTTTTGTTTTTCCTTTTTTTCAACGTCGCCCTGCAGGCAGGAAGCGAAGCGGCCGTTCAGAAGTGTTTACATGTTTGTGCCTTTATGTTTGGTTTGGGTCTTTGACTGAATTTTTGGCTGCGTGCGGTTTTAACGCGAACTTGTCGGACGTGCTACGATTTTTTCGTGTTTAGGTACTTATCAAATGTTGCTCAAGTTAGCGTTGATTTTGCAAAGATACGATCAAACTATTTTTAAATCGTCGTCGTTTTGTATTAGCTTTTGATTTGCTTAGATTATGTTTAAGCGCAAGCATATAAAGCGTTTAAGAGTTCGTTCAATTAATGTTAAGCGATGTTTGAAATATGAACTCCCCTCGCGTAATTATGAAGTTGGCTCTAACTTAACTTTTTTGTGGTTACTCAATCGATTAATATGACGATTGCAGTCCTATCGAATTTTATAGACATTTCGTTGCCGCAATATCAAAGTTTCTATTTTCTAACCTTGTCCGATTTAAGACCTATACCCAATTTTTGCTTCATTACATAGCTGTCAATACCCCATTCAAGAATTCTAAGACCCTTTCATTGTATCTAACAGACCGTTACATCGTAAAGTCTCAAATCACTAGCAATCGGAATCGTTTTCGTCAGCTATTAGCAAAAAACTGATGAAATAGACGCAATAACTCCGAAAGTTTTCTTTTTAAAGTCAATTTTCACCTGCAAAATGTGTGAGCACTCTTGTAACATTTTATGGAATTTTGAAGATAATCCTATCAATACTCTTCGCAGATAATACCGTAGTGAACGTTAACCGAAATGATGTCGGGTCGGGGATTAAACTATAAGAAGTAGAAATCGAAATGTCACAAACCAAAACGAAACAAAAGTTGGGCGACGACACCAGTCGCTTGACGTGTATTAATGATGGAGTAGAGGACATGAAGAGATAAATAGTCCGACCATTAATGAGATAAAAACGTGACTAACGTTATTTCCGTTATTCCAATGGTATTTAGACCGTTGGATTAATGGTGATGATGTGATGGAATACGAGCTTCGGCTTTGGGTTAATGAGAAACATCGTTTACCTTTGTTATATGATAGTATTAAATTAGGAGCCCTTATTTCTTCATCGATTTCAATTGTCTAACTAAATTTTTGTGATCATTTCATTTCATAGCATTTCATTTGCGTCAAAAGTGTCCAGTCATTGCTGTAAAACTAGTATCAATAAGGTACCCGCGAATATGTTTATAACTACATGAAGAAAAAGAATTCTAGTGCCATTTTTCATTCTTATCATACTCTCTTTGGACAGTAATTTAAAAAAGTATAATTTCGCCTACACTGTTTTCTACAGTTTAAGCTATCTTCATATTAAATTTCAGTAGAAATATTTCAGCTTATCTTGTTGTTAAAACGTGACAGATATAGTCACAATTTCGTACTGTATAAAGTTACATTAGCATTTATAATTATTATTGATTGCATTAGTAATACAAGCAGTAAATGGCGGTGAATACATTATCTGTTTAATATATTCTTCGGCTTATTTTATTTACCAATATTATTTCATGAAATATTACTGATCTTACAAATCATAGGAATAAAATATGACGAAAGTTATACGGCAATATATGACCTATATTTTTATGGACAATGGTATCTTTAAAAAAGCTAAGCTGATAATCTGCCATACCCTCAAAGTGCTGCTCGGCAGACTTACCACCCCGTAGAAAATATTATAAATAACTCTAATGTGTACAGGTTTCCTCGCAATTATATGATAATCGTGATGATCAAATATTGCTAAATAACTACAAATAATTTTAATAGACCGCAGTTAACAGTATTGATTACATCACACCCATTGCCGGAACACGGCTTGGAGCCCGCAGCACTCCTTCTATAATTGTGACATTTGTCACGTATATTGCTTCGTGTTCTGTTATTAAGAAATAATCCATAGCTTCGGGCGTACCCGATATTTATTGCTTATTATTGTTGAACGATTATTAAAGAAAGTAGAGCTGACTGATGCGACTTGCGGCTGCGGCTGTCCGTTGTTTAGACTTAAAGTTTCGTTCAGTTCATATAATTGACAGCAAATCGTTGGACAGCTATAAATTGTTTTTTATTTTAATCCTTTGTTTTCTGCTTTTTAAGATATAAAACATAAATGTAAACATATATAATTAAGATCAATTATTCGTGTATTAAAATGTAGGCACTTAATTATAAAAATGAAAGCAGTGTTTTAAAAATGTTCATTAAATTTAACACAATTTTATTTTTACATCGATAGGGTCACCTGCTTGATGTGACTGCGATTGAGTCTATGCATCCAAACACATTATTATTTAAGAAAATTGATGTGGTGTTGCTTAAGACATATATAGGTGTGTGGCCTTAGCCGCATGTGCCGCTTGAGCCTCAATCGCATGACGCAAACATGTATTATTTAGTGTTCTATTAGGCCGATAACGGTAAGATTATCTGATCTTGCGATCTCTTCCTACAGTATTGTACTGTCCATTTTGTTCATGTTAATATCTTTAGTCCTAATTGTTGTTTGTATTTACGCACCTTATACAGCCTGTTCCTTGTCGGCGTTCCTTTCTCTCTCTCTCTCTCTCTGTCTCTTTTATTATAAAGTTTAATTCCAATAATGATTTAACACAAACTGTTATTATGGACAGGAAGTAGCTTTTAACAGTACAATTTTATGATGATTCATTTTTAACATAGCATGTAATTGGATCCGTTTACGTTAACCCAGGTATGTACTATGTTCTATATCAAAAGCAGACCAGAGTTAGTGTTTTATTGCTGTTCCTCTATTAAGATATAATCCCGGGAGTATTTGTTCAACGTCTTAATTTACAACGTTGTATCACCGTATACGATGAGCGATGAAGCGATTTAGACGTTTAAATGCGTTTGTTCGATTGACTTCTCACATCTATTCAATTGTCTTTCCACTGATTAGATTGAGTCTGATATCCATACATCGTTTAATTCGATTGTCATGTACCGAATGATATTCATA
>DWEE01001096.1:0-14236 GCA_018245755.1 Parelbella macleannani | reverse complement strand
AGCAGACGGCATAACAGATTACGAAAAGTGCCTGGAGTTCAGAAGTGTGATCTTCCGATATAGTACTTGTTGCTTAGGATTGTTTTAATAACAATTAATAATATTTATTGAGTACTTTACATGTTTTAAATTAATTATAAGCTTGAAAGGATTTCTATTCACCACAGCAGTATCAGCTTTGACCACAAATCCAGACCAAACAGATCCATATGCCCAACCCGAGGATCGAACCCAGGAACTCTAGTTCAGCGATCGCGCTTGTAATCACTTCACCAACGAGGCAGTTATGTGTTATATATAAGGAATAAACCATAAAAATATTTTGCAAAACTGATCCATATCTATCTGTTGTTAGGCCATCGTGATATATTGACACGTCATGCCGATAGGTGGCGGTGTATTTGATGACGATAATTTATCTAGTCGCGGCAGGACGCTTTTTATCGTCCTCTATCATGAGTAAAGCTGTATATATTCGTATATATTATTTGTTGTTTAGCAAAAAACTTTGGAAACTCTAATTGGATTTTGAAGCTGTTAGAATTGTTGTTGAACTATCTTGCGTTTAATTATCAAATTGTCTAACTATCACAGGTTGCCCCTGAAACGAGTAGCAGTAGCGAGTTGCAATCCCTTGGGACAGGCTCACATTCAAAAATTATTGCAAATAATAAATCAGTAGCGACAGTTTTTATAGGTTTCTTTTATCTATTCTTTCGTCGCGTCGTAAACAAAGAAACAATAAAACTGTTCAGGTAGAGAAAGCTCGAATCTAGAATACAATGATTTCCGAATCGTTTAGCAAAAAGCTGTTATCGTGAACTCCTTAGTAAATATACAAGATAAATATAGACATTTTTGTATACCGTTACGTCAGGTCCATTAAAGGGTAGTCAGAACGCACCGAACGTCAAATATATTTATTCTTACAGACTTGAGATAGTAGGTACCTACTAGTTGTGGTGTCCCTAGAGTTCGGGACAGACGTGACAGAAAGGAGGCTTTCGGTCTTGCGTGCGGTTAGAGTGGGAGCTAGGAACGTTTAGCTAACTAACCCAGGGAGGACAATGATATGTGTCCGTTGGATTTCCTGGAGTCCTTCGACGACTGCAGAGGAAGTTCATAGAGGGGTTTTAAGGTTTTAAGGGGACAATTTAAAAGTTTCTTCTCCATAAACAAAAAAAGTTAATAGGAGAAGTGGCTAGTCTGTCTGTGAGACAAAATCTTTGGCAACCAAACGTACTTTGCATCATAAAGGAGAGCATTTTAAATATTTACTTTGAAATGCATAATTTTCAGAAGACGCTAACTTAATACCCGGTCGGGAATACTTTGATATAGTTAGGGAACGTTTCGACTTGACGTCCCGAAATAATTTCCTCCTCCAGTTTATTTATGCAAAGTGAATTCTGGATGCCGTTTTAAGTGGATTGTTCCATTATGGACAGTTGATAAACATAAATAGAATAATTATTATATGTTTTAGTACATTAGAGAATGTGTTATTAAGTTTACATCATCCATCGACCCTTTTATCATTCCACTGTTGGAAGATAAGTCTTCCTTCATAATAAGAATGTATAGTATGGTCGCTGATCAAGTGCCGGTCGGCAGACTTCATATACATAAGATTTTTTTATTTATAAATTCTAAGGTGTGCAGGTTTCCTCACGATGTCTTCCTTCACCCTTAGCAAGTGATATTTATATTTTAAAATGAACTTTTATGAAGAGGTGCTCGCTATGGATTTGGAGCATTGGGTAGGTTTGATGATGATTCAATATTTAAAATTTTCGAAAATATCGCTCTTGGTGTTAACAGCGGGTAACTTAAAAAATGAGTAAAAATATTTATAGATTACACCTTTTAAAATCTGTTTCGGCCAGTACTGCTTATGAGATATTTATTAATAAAAAATAAGCAATGGAAAATTTGATAATCTTTACAAAATATTCAAGATGAAATAACTAGTTGTATGTTATATATTTTGTTTATGTTTGTAAAATGTGTTTATTACATATTAGGCTAATACTCTGATATTTTTAATTGTTGCAATAAAATCATATTCGTTTTATACTGTAGGTACAGTAACAATATGCTCGTAGTATACAGACAAAGACTTCTCAATAAAATCAAATATAAATTAAGAATCTGTTCAATTATAAAGTTAATATTTTCGTTCGGACGCGTGCAACGTGATGAAAACTTCCATTGTTCTGTACATTCGGGAAAAAAATTGTTCAGCATGACCATACATTTTTATTAAAACGCCATGGAAAATATTCCCATATATACGAGGCCGCATTTTATGGTTGTACTTCCGGTGTTTTTTGTGATGTCATTTGATGACGTGGACGTTTTGCGTAACACTTATATAACAGACTGAATCGCTTATACATATAATAACACGCCAGTATTTCCGTATGTAGGCAGGGGAGTCTAATATGCTCCCACGATTCACCAGTAATGTTGTACGGCCCATGGAATCGAGTGTGAGCCTTTTGCCGCACGCTGGGTATAAATCCAGATTACGTTATACTACTGGGCATTTCAAATTAATACAGTGCTTTGAGAAATGCTCCGATCTAAACGCCACATCCTTCATTATTTTACCACTACCCTATGACTTATTGAGGCATGAGAGAATAACATTAGGCAAGGCACAAAGCATTCCACTTTAGTTTTGGGTGGTCCTAGCCCATTTATGGGTGGTTTCGGATACTTTGGATATTTAGTTATCTCAAATTCTGCTTTTGTACCCTTATTTAAGTTATTTTTACTCATGTCACCATTTTGCAACATGCAAGATGAGGGTGGCAAATTGTTGGCAAACTTGTTATATTTAAAGACTCCAAAATCTCGATCTTACAATAATCGACACTAGAATTCAACAGTTCTTCAGATTTGGAACTCGTTTATGAAAACAAAATATTCAATCTTTTATATCTTTTGTTGTTTACATATGTATAACAATTCAAATAAAACTTTAGCGGCTTTAGAAATACACGCGTTTTTTAAATAATATACAATTTACATGAGTGTAGGCAGTGTGTTTAATGAACACTGTATTGTGTGTTGCTGTGGCTTATGTGTGTTTTGATTGTGTCCGGGCTGGTGTTTTGTATTGTACTAACGTTGTTTATTCCGTTCTATTACCTTTGTGACCGAGAGTGGTTTTGTTACCATCGTCCTTTTCCGTAATCTAAAATAAAAAATATACAAACGGTTAACAAATATTGTTTAACTTTTTGTTCTCTGATTTCAATTATATACCTATTCCTTATTTTTAATTCACGATTTAAGCCTTATCTCAAATTCTTTAAAAATAAGTATGGATTGTTTCAGTAATTGGGTAATTTATTATAAAATAATAATGTTTGATTAAGTTTAGTACAGCTTGTATTTTTAAATCTTGTTCTATTTACAAATCTCTTTTAACAAAGATCTCTTTGTGTCTGTAGTTGTTGGTTTGTATAATTAAAAAACGAATTTAATTTTAAAATTGGAACATTCGAACATGTTTATAATGACTTTCTTATTAAAAATGGCGTACTTATATACATCGTGCATCGGTACAAACAGTAGTAGACTTTAATTTTCTTACTGTCTAATATGTCTTCATTAGGATTTCTTATGAAGATGGTTGTTTTTATTATTCTTTGATGTATTTTATATAGCTATATGTCCATATATAGAGTGATATGTACATATTAGACAATTGACAGCTGCCCAACTTTGTAATGTCAATAGACACGACATAATAGTTTTTCATTCCCAAATCTTCTCTACTATGTACTCGTATCTTCAAACAGACCGGTCACTACAGAGCATGTCACAGGCTGATATGACATTGATGGATAAAATTCATTAGTGTAATCTGTGATGTACCGTGACGAAGCATTCAACATTTGTCATTTCGACTATAACATTGACGCAACTTACAACCTTTCATATCGGAAAACATAATCTGCCGGTAATCCAGCACAAACCGCGGCTCACGGGATTTCTGTTTTAATGTCGCTACAGAGGAAATTTGTGTTTGTTATACTCATATTACCTAACTCAAAGCTGCTTACTTGATACTATATACGATTGTCACGTATTATTTATGTTATTTTTGCTTGCATTTTATGATGTGATCTTATAAAAAATTGTGGAGATGAAGAATTGTTACAATGATTTTGTGGCTTTATTTCCTCGGTTTCGCTTGAACCTAGACACATATCAACTATATTTTACATGAAAGGTTTGTGTACTTACGTAAATATTTTATTATATCATTCAATTAGGAATTTTTAGGTTCTTAACACTCTCGTTAAATAAAATAAAAAATAAATAGCCTTACATAATTAAGCTTTTAAATATTTCGCGTTCTTTTAACCGTATAGTTTTTCACGCCTTTTTGTATAAGCAACAAAAAAAAAAATTACAAAGTATATAATTCGCACATTTAACCTATTCTTATATCATCACGCAAGTACCCTTACACGGTAGGTTCGTGGGTAGGCAGTACTTTTCGCACGTACAGTCGCATCGTACAGCACATTAATAATCAAGTAAGTTTATCATTTTGATACTTTCGAAATGAATGATGTTATGAATGTTGGAAGAGTTGAGGGATGGGATCAAGTAGACCCGCGGGAGCATGGTTTATTTCGTTCATTTCGGGATGCGAACAGACCAACCATCAATTATGGACGTACATTGTGTGTTATATCTATTATTTACTATGCATTTAAATACATAATCTGTTATCATGATCAGTTACTTATACATTCCACCTTGGAATAGGTGGGGAGTCTGTTGCCATACATTGGGCACAGATAGGCACATCTGCCAACAATATTATGAATGTATGTATGTTCGCTCGGTGTATGTGATATAACACTACGCTTATTTTAATGACATTATCCTTCGGAGTCCCACTGCAGAACCATGGTTTTCGTACTTATTTTTTTCATCACACCAGGTTCCGTACGGGGTAAACAACAGAGAGCACCGAATGCCATTTATCCTAATATCTTTACAGGCCTGCGGTGCTTCTTCCACATTTATGACTCATTTGGTATGCACGCCGGTTACGGAAAGTTCTAACTTCCCCATTAATTAGTACTTGACTTGAATATCTGTTTATATTTTTACCTACAATTAATATTAATATTTGAAGTTAGGCAGGCGAAGGGGTTCAATTTCATCACATTATTTTCAAATACGTAATACACTTCTTTTATAATAATAAATAATAATAATCGACCCATTTATTATTTCACTGTTTGAACATGGATCTCCTCTCACATTGAGAGGGTTAAGGCCATAGTCAGCCACGCTGGCCAAATACGAGTTGGCAGACTTCAAACACTTTTTTTTAAAATAACAAATTTTTTTTATTTTTAAATTAAATATTTTATGTTTCGACAATATTTAAGTGAACATATATGTATGAATAATGTATAACGCATAATAATCTTAGACTTTGGGATACAAATAGTTCTTTGGCACATGGTGCTCTCTGTGGCAACCATTTTGTCGATAAACACGTTATTGTCAAATCATATGAATATCACGAACGTAGCAGACACAAAGAGAAATTTCACAATGTGAAGTCCCCTTTAAAGTCATATAAGGAGATAATAACAAAGATACCATCTGAAATTCAAAAGAAAGGATGAAAAGATACTGCAATGGATAATACCGTCTGCGGTGGCGATTGTGTGAGACGACCGGGGACTATATAAATAAAATTATTATAATATTTGACCTCACAAAGAGCTGGAGAGCTGGGAGGGTGTTGTTTTAAAATTATACGTGTACGAATCGTCTCGTCAAATTTTTTCTTCTCTAAGATATATTAAACACAAAATTTAATATATATCATGCATAAAGTGATATATGCGAAATTTAGGTAGATTATTATTTTAACATTGTTACGCCAGATTCTTTACGGGGTAGGCACACAGCATTGAGTAACAAATTTGTCTATCGTTATAGCACTGATATGCCATTTCTACATTCATCAGTCTCTTTATTCACCAGTTTTATATTTAACTAATATAAAACACACAAAATGGCTGACAGTCACAGAATGTCCCAGCTCTTTTGTTCGGTGATTTTATACACACGCATATAATTTAACTTATACTTGAGGCCTTGCTGATATTGAAGCAGTGTATTCAAGCAAAGGGATGTAAGACCACTTTGTGTATGGAAAAATTCCGCACTAAAAGCGGGAGAGACCGTAATAAAACTATAAACAGACAACGTCTACGAGGGCTCCCGGGTCTTTTGTACGCTCTTTAATAACTCACGTACGAAACAAATGAGTATAGAGGAACATTTTAACTGTTTCCGGAAGTCGCTCCTGTAATTTTGGGTTTATAAACACCGCTTCTGTAAATTTGCTGCTAATCAGCAAAGGTACAACTTAAGAGGATGCTAGTAATGTGTTTAGATTTAGAACGTCTAAGGAAAATCTTCACGACGAAACGTACTTTGGAAATGAGTGACTTCGCAAAAAAGATTATTTATATTATTAAACTATAAATTGTACGATTTATTATGTTATACCTAATATTTATTGATTCATTTACATATTATCCATTAACATTATACCCATATAGGTACTGCATGAGACGTGCAGCATAACTACTCAAAAGTACGAGTACTTACTACGCACCTCTGCCCATCCGTTCGGGGAAATATAAGCGTGACGTTATGTTATGTAATTCAAAGATTCTCTGTAAACGAAATGTTTACGAAACTTTTATATTTGCATTGTAACAAAACAAAAGACATACAAACGAGGAACCTCCTTCATTCGGCAACTTAATAACGCACGTATGTTTTGGTAACTTTGCTAACATTTGGTGCCTTTTATTAAAACCGGGGTACACAGGCTCAAGGATAATGTGTGGCGTGATGTGTATTTACGTATAACTTTCTTGAATGTTTAACCGGTAAGAAAAAATTGTAAGGAAGTTTAAAGCAAGAGTAATTTTGATCGTTTTATTATTCCACTGTTGGAACAAGGGTCTCCTCTCAATATACACACATATGAACGTATTATATATGTATAAATATTTAAGTCTATTAAAAACATGGATTAATTATTATAAATGCCTCGCTACAGTTTAGTACAACCTTATTAAGGTCAGGTATCGAGATTTCAAACTGAAAAATGTTAGGTTCCAAAAAGAAAACGAATGAAATATATCAGGTACTGATATTATATAAAATATTGATCAAATAGCTTTTTGTATGGATAATTTTAGTTCATATATTAAAGAATATGTAAGGACGGTAAGGTTGTCTAAAGGAAAGCGACCCTCCTTACTTTTTTAATTGACACTAGCAAATTATGCTTGAACAATGACGTATTATATCATTTAGCATCCGAAAGGATTTTCTATTTGCGATTAGCTAATTGATGCATGTAGAGTGTAGTGTCACATTATTGTTAAAACCTAGTACATCTATCTAAACGTTAATTAAAATGATCTGGTAGCGAATAAAACTTATCTTACGTAGTGGCAAGCGAGGACTGGGTTTTACAATATATGCCTCGTATGGAGTCCGATGGGACAGCGCACCGAGGACACCACTATCTTCCAATATATGTATATCTAGAAGCTTCTTTACACGTGTTGATTGGCCAGCTAGGTGAATTTAATAGATTCTACGTTATTCTATTAAGATCCGCAAAAGGTAAAGCATTTTTAAAAAGATGTCATTCTGCAAAAAAATGCTAAATGTAGGGTATTGTTAAAAATACGCTACCGAGGAAGCCAAAAGGGCGTACAACTACCACAACAAAATTTGCATGAAACATGTATATTTACACAGTTTTAAAAGCATATAGCTATACGTTATTAAGCGTGGACAAGTTGTTAATAGCTTCGTAACACGTTCACGTGAACTATGGCCGATTATGTGGGCCCTTGTTTTGACGACAGCTTTCAAATTAAAAGTTTTTAGAGCGAATTGAATGTGTAATGACGGGCGGCGGGGACCGAAGGACGCGGCTAATGGGAAAACTATTATGTTGTAGCGCGGACTGTTATTAAATGTTGAATTTCGCCGTACTCCTATGTAAATGAATACTTGTAATATTAGTTAATTGTCGTGCTGAGTGAGATGTAGTGTTTTTTTTCATGGCGTAGTCGGTCATTAATTGGCTTTTTTGTCTGCGAACGCGAAACTTGCAAACACAATATGAAACGTAGTAACTACCATAAACTACATATTTTAGGGTAATAAGAGAAATACGTCAGATCGTGTTCTCTGCCTACATTGTAAGGGAGTTGACGTGGTAATATAGTAATAAATATTGCTTGGTTAATCGTGGCAAGTGATGGGGAAGGATGGGAGATACACCATTTTTTTGTATTTGATTCACCTATTATACCTACAGAGCAGTGTTTCGAGCGATAAATATTTCATTTCAGAGACGATTCGAGATAAGTACGTTCTGGAAAAACATCGTTTAATATTTGCCATTTATTCCCAGTATTATCGTATTAGTTCTATACTATGTATTGGATTGATATTCGTTAATCTATTTCAACCATTATTGATACGAATTTCATTTTAAGTACTAGATTGTCGATCTATAATATTAATACTTATTTATACGAATGTCGTCTATAGGTAAAGCTGGATTAAACATTTGGTATTTCGAATGATATTTGAAAGACATAAAAATCTATTTCATCACAAACATCTGTAATTTCGTGTAATGATAAATACAAGTAGCAACATAAGGGTCTAAGGGAAGAACCCTTACGAAAAAATCTAAACGTGCTTACAGTGAAAGCTCAAGATTCTTCCACTGGCGTAATTACGTCGGTGAATAAAAAAAGATTATGTAAAGGTTCAATCAAGGGGCCGGGCAGCGGGAGAAACTTGACGTATCACAGTTACACTGATTAGTGAACGAACGCACGGATTGACGAAAATGGCAGGCGAGGGGGTTGTTACGGGGGCGGAAATAAGGGTGGGAATAATAGAGGAATACCAGATGTGGGTAGATTACCGGGTTTTTGTACAATACGAACCTCAAAAAACTCCGAAATTGGAGTGCGCTGTGAAAAGAGTGATGAATGTTGAACCACGTCAGGTGCGTAGGTATATATGTAGTTATTATTTATTTATGTATTTATTTATTTAAATTTTTATTAAAATAAATGTATGTAGTTGGCACTCGATGCTTTTTGTCTACTTCGCAATGGACGTGCTGGAAAAAATAATTATAATAGATTGCAGTAGTAATTATTAATGATTGCTTCCTCTTTGTTTTCGATTACAATTTTATTAACTGGAAATGAAATAATCCTATTTTTCTATGAAGTCATATTTATATATTTATGCTTACAATTTTTACTGCTTTTACACTTCTATTAGGTCTCCTGCTTATAAGAGGAGTTCTAGGGTGACCTGTGTAGGATGGTTAAATTCTTGGCCATTCAGATAAAAGACGTGGAACAAAGTAAATGTAACAATAATTCGGTACCTAAGTAAGAGTAATAAGAGATGAGTAATAAGAGTATACCTAATAATATTAATATGACTGTAACTTCTTGTAGGTTTACTATATTTATACCATTACATTTAAGGATAGCACTTTAAATCCGTTAATCCATTTAACCGTTTCCTATATATGTTATTTCTACGTTGTTAGTGATCTGGAGCAGTAATGTCGGATGTTGGTTTAACATTGTGAGCGCAGTTTAATTAAATAAAGTAGATGAGTTGGTGCGGTAAACTCGCGAGCCTTGTTTAAGGAGAATATTGTACGCTAAGTGCTCAAAGAAACTGTCAAAACGGAATTTAATTTAATCCTTACAATTTATATAATTAAGTAATTGTTGCTAATTAACACGGTTACAAAAAAAATACAATACGATATTTATAAAATACAATACCAAAAAGTTCATAGATTAGAAAAAATAGTTCATAGATTAAAAATATAAATTGAATGCAGATATATTTAAATATACAAGGGATAAGTCACCAGGTGCAATCGTAGAACAGAAGTTTAATTTTGTCACTAATAGTACATTTTAAATTGTGTTTAAAATTTTATATTTATTTTTTCATTTTAAAAACTCGAAATTCAAGTAAATTGACAGTATCTGACACAAGATATACGTACATACATATGTTGGACAGGTAAATGAAATATTATACTTGAAATTTTACGTGTTACTCAGGTTCTAACAGACACTGCAAATGCCGTCAATGCCGTAAATTGCCGTCAATACATTATCCCTATTTGTATCCTGCTTCTCCTAATGTAATGAAGATCTTTCCTAGTGGTTAATATTAGTAGTATTTACTTTGTGTGTATTAAATTAAACTACATTTTCTTTAATAGAGTGTTATCGACAAATGAATAATGGAATTCATTTTTTTCAACTCTTATCATTTCCCTGTCGGACATTTGTCTTTTGTCAGAACAAGAGGTTTAAGCTATGTTACGCTGCCTGAGTGCGGGTTGGCAGATTTAATACGCCTTACAAAATATCTTCAAACAAATTTAGTTTAAATCGAAAATAAAATCAGCGCAGTATTCGTCTTAAGAGAGCGTCTCGCGACTTACTTCTCTTTCGAAATTCTCGCAAATCCTCGGCGACTGCGGGTTAAATTTAGCGAAAAACTAAATAAGAGCCTCTGAAGTTTCCATTTCTTGTTTAAAAGACTGATAAAAATAAAGGGATGGAAAGAAAGGGTGGGGGTTGTTTTTTATCTCTTCCATACAGAACGCTAATTAATGCGGTTCTCCAATTAATTGATTCAGCTCTGTTTGCGGACGCGAGGAAGGTTTAAATTGGCTCCTAATAAATTACACCGGCTCTTTTAAAACCCTAATGAAAAAATATAACGCTAATGGCTTCTACCGTCTTAGGGAATCCATTAATTGATTACGGAAGAAACGGCGAGTCAGTTCAATGTGCGTTGTACGCTTACCTGTTGTTTTACACTAGTGTTTTTTTGCGGCTGTTGTCGTTTAAATATTGTAATACTATAAAACATTGTATTACTATACATAAAATATTGTATTACTATAAAACTATCACCTCAGATTCCTTACGGGGTAGGCAGGAAGCACAAAGTACCAAACATCTCTATCCTTACAGACTTGATGTAGGTACTCATTCTATATTTATCATTCTCCAAAAATACACCTTCCAGTTCCGGAGACCGCTGACTCCTCCATCAGCGAGTGTCTTATCTACTTGGTCAAAAAATTATCATGGTACCGTAACATTGAAACCATATTGCAATATGATTCAAACTGTTGTAAAATGTAGGTATACATATGTCAGTTTCATAGTTGAGTAATGGACCTATATTTATTTGACGTAAATTTTCAATCATTGAATCTATTTGATTACGGTTTATGAATATTGCTCAGTTTGTTTGCTAAACCTTTGTTCATAGTCACATACTCGTAATGTATAAAGAGAGTCTGTCTAGATAATAAAAAGTATTATCTGCTTATTTCCTGTAGGTACATATAGCACTAATATGCAGAGTTAGATACAAAATATTTTGACACATTTTTAATTTTTTTTTTAATTTGATATCAATAGGCTCATCATCTATTTTACTCGTACAGTGGGTCGTAAATATAACTGCCAAAACGTGGGAGTGCGCTACTCTCCGCTGCCTACCTCTTACAGGATTACAGGCGTGATTTAGTTACCTTTTTTTATTTGATGCCAAGTAGATCTACTATTCTGATGGTATAGCAAGAGTAAATCAACCGATATATCAGAACACATTCATACATATGTAATTTTTATTGTTGCTTCGCTTTTCATTAAATTGAACATCGAAATCGTGTTAATGAACATTGTAGGCGAGGTTATTAATTAAATTAATGCACCCATAAAAATATTGGATGATTTGGTATAAAAAACACGATTATAATACAAATAACGATATTAATTTCACACGATTTCATAATGAAATTACCAAGGCTTCCGCGCGGTCGCCGTATCGTAGCCTCGGGTGATGTGAAATTTTGGGCGTAAAATTGATGATAAAGACTAATATTTTATCGTTTATTTTTTTAAATAGTGTTTTATAATATACACTTTAACGTACATATTGTCGAAAATTATTCACGTAAATTGTATTAAAATATACTACAGACCTTAATATAAAATAGATAGCAATTTATTAATATTTTTGTTACACAGTATTTATTTTTAGTTCAATATATATACTATATTGGTAGTATCGTACATTTGTTCTTTTCTGTCTCTCTTTCCTGTCGTATACTCAAGGTCTGTCTGGCGGACGTCCGTAATAGCTATAATAAAGTTGCAATTTATGTATTTGTATTTCCATTATTATGTAGTAAAATAATTCTCTATTTTTTGTGTAATAAAATTCATATAAACGTAACATCACGCTTATATCTCCGAATGGGTCGGCAGGCATGTTTCACCAATTTCGTTTTATGTACCATGGAAACTATTGCCATACACCGAGACATTATTAGAAATGACCACTTGAAAATCGGAGTTAGAAACATCCGATTTGAGCCGAGCACCTCCTGATTGGTAGTCGTGCTTGCGACCATTCGACCAACGAGGCAGTTAAAGGTAATAAAATATAAACATTTTAATATTGAACTTTTATTAGCGATCTAATGTCAAAGTGTATCTTTTGAATGTACTGTATGCGACTGCTTGACCGCAGACTATGAGAGTATAAGTTTCTCTATTGTACATAGAGAGTATAAGTATCTCTATTGTATGATTTAATTGTTTGACCACGGACTATTGTCTGACATTGACTGTATAAATGTAAACGATGTATGTTGCATATTAAATATTATCTACGTCTATATATATTAAATTAAATATTATCTATATCTATATTTTAATTTCGTGCAATCTTCCCTTACGTAAACTTTAACTATGTAAAGTCTAGCACTCCTCCGCGCGCGCGATAATTTTAAAAAGGGTACAATTATTTCTCTTGAAGTAGGTATTTATGTGTAGTTTAGTATTGATTATTTTCTTATAACTTAAAGCATCAGGTGTTTTCCCCTTTAACCACTCAATTTACATAAAAATCTCTGCTATTTCTGGCTCATTAAAGAAGGGATGAACGTCGCCACCCCGAAGCGACGTTCAGGCATTATAAATAACGTGGAGTGGACAGAATTGGAACGAATTAAGGGCAGCGGGGGGTTGTAAATTTGAATTAGTGATTAAGAAACGAATTGAATCGGACAGTTTTAGAAACTATGTGGAAAATATTAACAGCGATCTTGTATATTGTGAATAAAAGTTATAAAATGAAGTATATAAACTAAACATGATAATTTAGTCATTAAGAATACGAATAGTGAAATTAATTTTAAATATATGTATACATTGTATGTATGTATATATTTATCAATATCTGTTTATTAGTAGTTTACCAGTCATTAATAAAAATTTAAACAAATGTTGGTTAACAATGAAAATATAACAGAAAATGAAATACAGTGTTACGGGTATACAATATATTTGTGTGGTATTAACAGAAGATAAATTCAGTGGCTGAAAGGACATTAATATTGCAGCTAAAACTGTAAAAGATTTATAAGAAAATGTATTTTTAAACCCATTTTGGGTATGTTTTGTACAGAAGAAATCATCTTTAACAAAAAACACCTATAGAAATGTGTTTTGTTAGAGAATTATAGTTTTTAGAAATGCCTTTTGTTATTTACAGATTTTGTTATATTAATAGTATTACTTAAGTAGGAAATAATTCGTTTGTGACCTTCAATAGAAACTTATTTTGGAAGATTTTCACACGCGTCCGTCTGATCTCAAACCAGGCAGAGCCTGACATATGGGAACCAAGCAGCTGATAAATATACATAATGTGTACATATAAATATATACATAGGTATATAGCCTTTTTACATATGATACAATGAAAACGATTCTATTCATCACAGATATAAGTATCTCGGGTCTGAATCCTCCCACAACCACCAGTTCTGCAGTCAGGCTTATTAAACACCAGACCAATGGGGCAGTCAAAATAATGAACTCAGTTGATGTAACACAAAATTATTAGTCGCTTTCATCTCGTGAATTGAAAAAGTTTTGAAGGGAACCAACCTTCTTTTGATCTTTGGGTGAAGTATCCTGATACTTAGTCAAGACTAAGAGCGGGCTGTATTTTATTTATTGGTAAATTTACTAGTACCGTCTTCCAACAATTACAG
>DWEE01001095.1:0-14239 GCA_018245755.1 Parelbella macleannani | reverse complement strand
ACATCAAATGGTAATAGACGGAAGGTTATAAGCGCGGCAGTTTCGTCCCTTTTATTGTAATTGTTTATTTGATCGACCTATTACTCGTATTTATTTATAGAATGCCTTCCAAATACAAAAAGTATTATCCACAGACTATCATCAAAAAAAATTATGACTTCACCGTTTTCCTATAATTATAAGTAATTGGCTTTAGGAAAATATTAAAAGGAAATATTCGTATTTTATTGCTACAAGGTTTCGTTGTTTTTCAAAATGTGTAATTTTGCAAATGTTACTCGTATATCTCATCTTTCGTTTGGACGCCCATAAAGTATTTACTACTGTGTCGAAGTAGTTACACGGTGTACGTATGTAGTTTATTACAGTCGTATTCTCATAGCATTGATGACTTCGCATTGGATCCATTAGCGTGCTTAGTGGTATAATCATCTTTATTGATACGACAGGAAATTATCCTAAAATAGTCCGGAGTATTCATAAAATAAATGCACAATGTTCTGATGTTTGTCGTTTGATTCGCTGTGAAAATTTCGTCTTAAGATTCACCTCATGTATCTAAAAAAAATGTTAGTTTGAAAGCACATTGTATTTGGAGTTACCTTCAAGGCTGTGACATGTATTGAGTTGTGGGACGTCACGTATTCACAGTATTTATGTAAATAACTTAAAACATATCGTGTTCAAAGCAGGACAATCATCGGCATTGGTCTTACACATTTTGTGAATCTGTACCGTTATTTTTTTATTTAAATTTTTTGATTTCATATTTCTCTACGTAACTATGTTTAAGGAATGATTCCGCTAACGGAACTGCCGTTCATTGTGTGTACGAGTATATTAAAAGTTAAAAACAAGTTACTTTAAACTTTACAGTTAACATTGTTATTTTAAAATACTTTTATCGGTGTTTAAAATAAATCATTTATCATTTCTAACATCTTCCAGTCTACTGGCGTTCATCATTGGTCTACCTGTCTCTCAAATGGTCTTCTTCTGCATCGCCATCGGTCACTACCCTGTGGGCCTGCCCATTGCGGTTGTCAATTACGAGTTGGGGCCCAACAGTACTGACGTTCCGTGTATATACCCGAAGGACACCTGCCCCCAGGACGCGGACACCTACGATTGGAATTTGAAGAACTTCAGCTGCATGTACTTAGACTATTTGTCGAAGCGGCAGAATAATTTGGTAAGATTTTTTTTGAAATGAGTAGTTCTATCATTTCTTTACGTAATTTTTGTGTTCAAGTTGTTGATGAATAGCGTATAAAACTTGTTGATAACAATTTTAGGCATTATACGAGTTTTCTAGATTCATGCGTAGGTACATACTATGTAGATAGAGAAGGAAAACAGTTATATGTGCCTGATCATCGCACAATAATTAGTTCTGGCTGGAAATCAAATGCACCAAACTAGGCTAGATAGCTATACACGACGAACAGACTAGAAACACATATGTATCGTTTCGCCACGTTTTTGTATTAAAGAGTCATATAACATAGTTTCCTCAATATCGCGTGTTTCGAATGCAAAACCTTGGAGGCTGGGAGGCGTCGACGATGGCCGAACAGCGTGTCTCAGCAGCCCCCCCCCCTTTCCCTGCGCAGGTGCGGTACGCGGAGCGCGGCGCGGCGATGCGCGCGGCGGCGCGCGGGCGCGCGCGCGTCGTGCTGGTGTTCCCGGCCAACTTCTCCGCGAGCCTGCAGGAGCGCGTCAAGGACCCGCGCCACACCGACAACTACACCATACAGAACTCCGACGTCGAGGTGCACATGGACGACACCGGTTTGTATTACTGTTTATTTTTACCCTAAACGTCTATGTATCATGCCTGTATTTCTTCGAACTACTAGACAGATTCATCAGTTAGGTATGTTATATGTCCCATATAACTATATAACCACTAACTATATAACCAATTCGAATATAACTAACTCTATATAAATATTTTTTTACGTCACGCCAGCACAGTCCGAGAGGAATTTGTAAAATTGGTAAAATGCAAATCTCACGGCGCCGTCTCATCTCTCGGCCGCGGCCGGATATGCGGATCGGATATTGAAAAAGGTTCAGTATTGAAACGTTGAAATTAATCCGCGCGGGAACATTTTTTTTTATTCTCCTAAGAATTAAAGATTTTCATCATTGAAACAAATCGCCATGAAAGATGTTCGCGATGAATTTACATACAAATTAAATTTATCTATCCGACAATCAGCCGGTGGGAAGTTTTGAAGCGAACTTTTCTCTTAGCTATTCTCACTCGATTGGTGTTTATATGGGTTTATAAAATTCAGTTTGGTTGATATTTCCTTGGGTAGGTCGGTATATTGCAGAAATTGAAAGGTATTAACTGTGCTCTACCTCTGAGGCAATACGTGCTATTATCTACTGAACAACTCTACCTCGTCTAGGAAATTCGTGGGCACAATATTTTTAAATATGTTTACAAATATTTCTCTAAACTGAACTATGATTAAACTCCAGATATTTAATTTAAAAATTAGGTACACTTTTTAAATAACACTAGAAACTGTTAGGTACATCACTTACGATGTAAGTACGTTAAATCACTACTTGCACAGTATGATACATAAAACTCTGTCAAAATACCGTTGGAAAGCTGAAATGAACGATTTAGAGGGTACTGCACTCCTCCATCAGAATGACTACTTCGAAACAGGATATAACATGTCCGAGAACGGTCCAAATATATGTATATCGATCGATTCAAATATATTTGAACATGAACAATATTTATGTTCATCAATTTATCGAAAACCCGTCATTTAGTTCGTCTGTAGAATGAACAGTCTCCGCCAAACGTTGTCATTGCTCGTATATTTTTGAACATGTTCATATACGAGTAGTATTCAATGTGCCTGGATCTTATTAACGATCGTTTTTCAAATTTAAATTTCGAATGTGAGTCAAAACAATGTTTAATTGTGTTATACGGATGATATCTAAAGGTTCTAGTACTCACTAGAACATACATATATCCACTTCTTGGCCTTTACAGGGTAGGCAGGGAGAAATAAATAAATAACTTTAAAATTAAACAACATGTACAATCTCATGACGTACTCGTATGTATGTGGCTCTGGAAACTTTCCAGACGCATTGAGGACTCGTATGTATATCGTTATTTCTCACTGTGGATATTTAAAATCCTACAATCGAGTTGAGAGGTCGAGAAATGGTGCGTAATGGAATCCGAATTTACCAAAGTTCTTACATAAGACATATCTTTGAGGTATGTTCTGGGAATTTAACACTTAAAACCATTTAAAAAAATACCTACAAGAATATATTGTCTTAAACGTAACAGTCACAAAATTTCCAGCAACAAGGTGAATAAAATTTTTATGGTTTCTTATATGTTACTGTGTTATTTTGAAATGGATCTCGGGTTAACTTTGTCAGAAAATTAATTTGGTTTTATATAAGGTTGACACGCCCTAAGTCTCAAGGTTTCAACCTACCAGCCCAAATGATAAATTATTAATTTGTTCTTCACAGCTTGCAAACAGATCCCTCAATTAATATTTTGAGAAAATTTAGTTTATAACTGAGCACTGCTCCGGTTCCGAGAATTTCGGTCGCATTAAAATACGTAGTATCATTGTCTAAAATAAATGAGCTTAAACGAAATTTCTGGAAAACAAAGATAGTTCTTTGAGGTCTAACTAGTACAAACAGTTCTGTTCCCACAATCTGTGTTGGATGTGGCAGAGGCTTTTGGCGGCAGTAATTACTCTTTACTGCTGTTCAATTCTCTCTTTCTTTTTATCTATACAGCGTAGTACAGTGATGGACGGATAAAGGTAGCTACTTAAATACTTGTCCATAGTAAAAAAATCTTCTTTAATGTTACCGTCATCCATGTCACTGAACTGCAATAATGCTTTTAGTTCGGTAGACTTCAATATTTTTCTAGAAATTTCTAGCTCTATTGTCTACCTAGTTGATCGAGTTGTTGCACGCGCAATTGCCGATCGAGAGGGTCTCGGGTTCGATCCCGGTTACTATTGACTTGTTCTGATCTAAAATTTCTAGTAGTAGCTCGAAGGCTGGATTTGTTCCCGGCGTATTGCAATAGATTCGCCACCTATTCCATAAAGCGCACTAAAGCTTAATTGTGCTGTTTGGGATTTAACATTATCGTCCTAAACGTGTTCCGACAATACCCACATTCCATATTCAGACAACTCCAAGAACCTTGGACTTTATCAGATTAAAACTAACACGTGAGAGACGTAAGTTGGAGCGTTTCGTTGGACGTTTCGTCTTGCACTTCCTTAAGTAGCCTCAAGGTTTCTCCTTGTTCAAAACTTAAAATCTCACCATGTTAAACTTTCATTCATTCGTTTACAGATTACGCGGACTTAATCTTAGATGGAACGGTGAAACGCAACTTTTTAGATGTCAATATAATATAATAAGTAGTTTTCCACAACATAGACCTGATATTACTTCAAATTCGAAACAATTTATTTATTACTAGCAAGTCGACCCCACGTCGCACGGATGTAATTTGCCTAATAAATAAAGTTAGTTGTACATTAAGTAAAAACGTTAAGTGCGCATATTTATTTTATAATGTGTTGTTCTATCTCCAGTGGCTTGGCCTGTAAGTTATTTGTTAGTCAGTCTGTTTGTCGAAAAGGGATTCATTCATAAAACACATGACATCCTGAATTTCCCCGAAGGGGTAGGAGAGGAAATGTGGTACTTGCATTTTTTAGCAGTTCATTCAACTGAATCTTTTTTTGGATTAGTATGAATTGAAACAAAACAATTTGACTATGGTCATGACAGTCATTATTTCAACAAACAAATAATATCAATTTTGTCGGTATTTATTGCGTTCGACGCATTCATTGTGTTTATCGCAAAGCTTGGTGTTAACCGATATTTTTGCGTTGCCGCTCGGAGAGAAAACGAACAGCGCCGAAGGCTTACTGTCAACATGTCAAACATTTTAAAATTGGGATTTTCGAAATACCCATCAAATTTTCCACTTCCCCGTTGGAGCTTTCAAATATTTTCCTTCCCTCCAACCTTGTTGTGAAAAATCGAGAAAACAATAAAAAAATACACGGCCAAATCGGTTGAGCCGTTTTCAAGCGGTACTCTTTCATACATGCGATACTTGATTTGTATTTACACTAATGGTGTATGTATGTACATAAATTTAATGAACGTCATACATTGCTATAATTATCAATTAAACACTTCCTTCAAGCGTCATTCAGGATAGGTATGTCAGGAAAGTAAAACTACCAGCACTTTTAAAGTTATTGTGAGATAAAAGTTGCAGTACGGTTTCAATATAATGTATCCCATATGACACATGGCAACTCATCGCTTGTGTTAATATCAGCGCGTAGTCGTCCCCCTAAGGAGCCAAGCGGGTTATAACCATACTACTTGTCCAGTATTGGTCTCATATTGGCAACCAAATCTCATAGAACACCGTGCTCGCAATATTATTAATAAGGGCTACTAAGATTTCACTTTATAGCATATATGTATATTATTCAAAACGGTTATTCTTGTTAAGCCACTAGCGATTATAGAAATAATCCCAAAAGTAAGTCCAAATTATATTCCTACAATCATTTTAAAACTATTCAAAAAGGCTCTGTTTAGAAGCATCTAGAATCTATACTACTCTTGAGCCAGTTCTATATTCGAAGGTCAACCTTCAAAGCGTTATTAGGAACTTATTAAGTCGTGGAACCGCGAAAAGTAAACACGAACAGGGCTCCTTGAGGATGACAACGATAAAGGGGGATATATTCCTATCTAAATATACAATATCGTGACAATACTCCGAGCTTACAAGTCAAATACATTTAGAGGTGAAGTTAGTTTAAAGGTTACACTACAATATCGACGGGTATTACAATTTAATATGAGTGGACTTTTGTGGTCTTCAGTTGCTCTTACGAGTAACTTATGTTGCTCAGAGAGAAGACTCGTATCCAACATTGAAGAGTTGAGCATGATGATGATTTATATTCTGTGTTTTCATATTGGTTGATAAATGTAATTGTTATATGGCTTTGTGAAATGCCTTTTAATTTGCATTATACTACAGTAGACAATAGTGTGCAGTCATCGTAGCCTATACATACCCTCCGCATCATCATCATCAAAACGTCATCATCCCTTCTGTCGTTCCGCTGTTGGACTCGCTATATATACATATGTACATATATACTGGTACAGAGGTATACCTATATGGAATTAAAAGTATGTGAAGGTCAGAGTCATATTTATTTCACAAACAGATTGCTTTTAAAAAGAGATTATTGAAGGGTCAAAATTGGAACCATTAGGCACTTTTTTAGATGCGATACATTTTTTTCAAAAACACTCTTACTGTTTTCAGTATAAACAAGTGTGACGTTCCAGCGAGTGTGTATCGGTGACGCGATGGAAAATGTCGGTTTCAATATCGTTTTTTTCCCCCAACGCGTATCCAATTTCAAGGCTGCCAGTGTAGCCCGTGGGAGAATCTGAACAACTCCCATATAAGGACCCTTATTGGTATTTATAAACACTTGCTTCATTCGATCCGATTCGAATTAACATTTTTCTATCTGTGAAATAGCGGAATCGTTCGTTGACGAATTACGGACCGAATGACGTGTTTAATGTATGTACGTATGTGATCCAAATAATCGGTTATTTTACTCGTTGAAGTTCCTTTGTCTATGTACTTTTGTCTAAAACGTCTATTTGGAATGTTAACGACTGCCTCTTTGGTCCAGTGGTTGCAAGCGCGACTGCCAGTCGAGAGGTCCTGGGTTCAAATCCCGGGTCGGGTGCTATTGGATTTTTCTAATTTCGAATTTCTTGTAGTGACTCGGAATGTAGAATTGTGCCCGGTGTATGGGAATAGGCTCCACCACCTATTCGATGGGACTTAAACGTACCTGGTGAAACGTGGGAGTGTATAACACTCTTCTGCCTACCCCTTCGGGTATTACCGGCGTGATGTTACGTTAACGATAAGCTAATAGAATCGATTCCTTTATATGAATAAAGAGAAAAAATTAGCGATTTATAAATAAAAATAAAACGGGACGAATAGAGCAAATTGCAAAACAATACATCACAGTTTATTGAAACAGATTTAATATAAAATAACAATTGATACATAACACTGATTTCCTTATTTATAAATGTAACGAATCAAAGATAATTCATTCGTTCATTTGACGGATCAGTGTTATTATATGGGAAAAACGTTAAAAATAAAACAGAATATGTGTTATTCTCTTGTGATGTTCACAATCTTGTTCAGGGAGGACAACTTGGATTCTATAGAGAGATGTCTCGATAGTTTATAAAATTAAACATTATGGTTCTTGAGTTAAATCATAATATACTTTTAAAAAATGTAATCGCATGATTATAAAATAAATTATATGGTTTAAAAATAAATCAATATAACAGTTATAAAATTAAATGCATGAATTAAAATTCAATTTCAATAAAATTGATTATTTTAATGTAGTTTCATAGATATTACTTGTTCATTTGTAATGAATATTCCAGTTCACAAACGTTATCGAATATCGAAATCTGTTATCGCTTTCAATCGACACCACAAATGAAATCGAAGCTTTGCTTTGGTTAAAATATGCTTGAATTCTTGTTTTGCTCTGTAATTTGTCGTTTTCCCTAACTTCCTAGCACTTTATTCGGTAAAAATGACTGAAATGATTCGATATATTATCCTAGCAAAACGATATGTTATTGGAATTTTTGAATACCTACATAGGGTGGAAGATTATTTAGAGACGTAAAAATATGCTCTAATTGATTCAGGCAAACCGAATTTTCGGCCAATATTTGGTCAAACTGTTGACGGACTGGAAGAAGAATTTTTGGTCGATAGCGATTTTTCAGTTGGACAGTATTGTAATAATTGCTTATTATTCATCATTTATTTCATTAAGGGATTATTAAGTCTATCATACATTTTACCGGTCCGCGCCGCATGTATAGACATTGCGATATTTGTATCGAATGTATGCCATTGTCTATAGTTATCCGCGCACAGTGGGCTACTGGCCATTATTAGTAATTACAATACTAATTGAACAATGGATTGAATGATTCATTGAATGATCGATTGGAAGAATTCCGGCAAAATGTGTTATATGTGAGCGTGCCTTTACAGGGCTGGATCTGTCCTTTTAATGAGAATTTTTTTCAGATATTTATATACAAGACACAAATGTTAATTAATAAGGAATTTGTTTTCGTTTTGTTCACAGATAAACAAGTGGAGTGGATGTTGAGCAGGGACCTTCAGTTAGCGTTCATGGAAGCGACAGAGCATCTCTGTGAAATTTGCAACCTACCTCGCAGGATGATGGCCATTCCCGTTTATGTGAGTATAAAATACCGTTACGCCTGTAAGTATTTCCCTAAAGGGGTAAGGCAGAGGGATAGAATAATAGTACTTACCAATTTATGTGAGTATAGTTCAAGACAATTTGTCACGCGACTGTACTCACCCCATTATTATCCAGTTCACGGGGAGGCCAAACGACCATTATCCACTTACCGAAATGACTGTACCATCAGTGCTAGAGAGAGCTTAATGAGTATTAAATAGTCTTTAATTAAACCTCTGAAGCGTGCGAATGGGTGCGTTTTTAGGTTTAGAGGTCGCTTTAACGATTACCAGGTTTGGGGTAGATGTACAAACGCACGAGGACTTTGAGAGTCAGAATTTATTATTTTGCTGGTACTCCTCACTAGGCCTTTGCTGGTAAGCAGCAGTTAGTTCAAACAGATCAAGATTTATAAGGACTGCTGTGGAAATATAGCAATAACTGGCTAGAATGCGTATTTGCTCCTTATATACTTGTAATTGGTTTTATTAATGTCTTAGAGGATTTATATGAAATGGTGTAGATACATGGTGTAGATACAGCCTTTATCAACTTTTTTTTGTGGACACTGATATTACGGTCTGGCCATGTATATATATTTAAAAATGTTTTTTTTTTTCAATTAGTCATTTTGCTTCGGTTAATGTGTGGTTTAAAATTAGAACGCGTTTTTCTTTTTTTTTCCAGTTCCACGATCCAATTTACGGTCTGAGGGTGCCCAATTTCACCGATTTCGCCGGTCCCGGTGTCATTCTTACGTGAGTGCAAACATTGTGTATCCAATTATTTTTTTTTATTTCAACAAAGATTACAACGGCCATACCGCCGCTGAATGCCCAATGAGGCGGAATTCAGGGTGTTAATTGTTTTTATTTTGGCATATTTGGCGACGGGGAAAGTTAATTTCTTCCTGTTCTGTTTTTTGTACAGTCACGGCCGTTTTTTTATCTCTTGTGTATGGTAACAGGCTCACCCCCTATTCCATAGTTCCATATTCCACGTTTGCGTACAAACGTAACTGGTAAAACGTGGGAGTGATCTACACTCCTATGCCTATCCCTTTGCTGGTTCCAGGCGTGATGTTATGTTTGCACACGTACTTTATTCTCCATTTCCAAATGTGTTTTCGCTTGATGTTTCCAAAAGGGGGTCACAATAATGGTGCAGAGGCGCGTATGTTTCATAACAACAGAAGATTTTATTGCATATTTTAAAATAAAGAATCAGATGAAAAAAACATCTAATAAAGAATCAAATTTAAAAACGTAACGTTTTTATAGCTAACTTTTTACGGATCAATGGTTTTATTGCTACCATCATTCTCGGAACACACAGTACACTCATTCGTTTCTTTTGAGTTACGTACGTCTGTCGAAAAAAACATTCGCCTCATACAATATTGACGTCCGGACGTGAAGATCCGGCGAAATTACGTCCGTCCAAACACTACTGCTGCTTGATAATAGACTGTCGGAAACACGTGATCGTCGTCGGGGACAGTAACACTGCGAATTGACGGCATTGCAAACACGTGTGGACAGGATTCACAGTTTGGGCCCGCCCGTTTGGTCCGACTTGCAATATTTCTTTGATGGGGTTGTCCACACGGTCGTTAACCGGTTGGAATCATACAAATATATTTCCAGTGTATCCTATTTGAACCGTGAGGATTTTTGAAACAAAGTAATGTGACTCGTTCCTAATGTTTTCAACGTGTTACATTCGAGTTAGTTCTAGATTATACTGTTATTATTTTGAAGAATAGTTAGATATAAACAATCTTAAAAATATGTATTTGTTTGTTTTGTACTTACACTGTAGATAATACTATAATGACTTTTTCTATTGGACAACTCATGCGATGGTAGTGGGTAGCCTACATAGAATAGGTTAACAAACCTATAACGATAAACATATTGTGTTATCTAGAACGTTAACAGATAACAATAAACATTGCTAATTTTATGTTCTTCACTTCACATTAAATACTCATGTATATAAAAAGATGTTTTTCACTTTCTTTTAATCCTTATTTTTTCTAGTTGTTCACTGAAATTGTTATGAATTTGACGGTGAAATAAATATGTCCAGGATTATCTTCTTCTTGGCTGTCGCGTTGACGTCGGGTGCTATGTTGGCTGAGAGGAACGAGGGCATCTTGGAGCGATCCCTGGTCTCCGGTATCACGGGTGAGCATTAGTAGGCAAACGTTTGAAATTACAACATTTGAAATTAGAACCCAAACGTTTCTAAATACAATGGATTTGAACGAATAAATAGCGGCATTTTGTGTTCTTCGATTTATTTTTTTCAGAAATAAAATAAATCAACTTTTTAAACGTGATCGTGCATATGAAGCAATATATTTTCATTTAATTTTTTTTATTACACATTTATAGCTTTAAACGTACATAACCGATTGTAGTTTATTCAAAGGGTTATAAAAAGATTTTTGTAAAAATTATACATACGATTGAGCATCGAAGTACAAAACATAATGAACTCAATGTGTAAAAACATATAAATAGATAAATATTCATACCTGCAGTAAATTATAAATTGTAAGATCATTCTAATATCATGTTGGTGTGTTCGCAGGCACCGAGATTCTGTTCTCGCACGTGCTGGTCCAGATGTTGGTGATGGTAATCCAGACGGTGACGGTGCTGCTGATCGGATTCGTGCTGTTCGGCCTGACGGTGCGGGGACCCATCGGGTGGGTCATCGTGCTCACCACGATAACCGGCCTGTGTGGTATGACGTTCGGTAAGTGTCAGAGATCTATTCATTTTTCTGCTTTATCATCGTCCTCGGCATGCGGCATATCGGGAGGTTCATAAAACTGAAAATTATGTTAAAGAAACACGTAAAAGACAATACAGAGTCAAACTGGTCATCTTTTAAAGATTTGTCTTCCAGCAGTACTAAGAATGAAAAATGGGTAATATACTCTTGACGTTTACAGTACTGTTAATTGTATCATGCTTTGCCAGTAATTTGGCTATCTCCAAAAATGTATATACTTATATTTTTATGCAATAAATAATGAATAGATAATTGAAATTAGAATTTGAAATGTTATTTAATCATATAGTCAAATACGTCCACTTCATCAATTGTCTGTGGCGCAAATGAATCGGAGTGGCGGGAATGTCAGCTGTTCAATTGAGAGTTTTTTTTTTCATTCGCTCAGGTTTCGTGGTGTCGTGCATATGCGACACGGAGAGGACTGCCACGTACCTGGCGCTGGGCTCATTCCTCCCTATGATGCTCCTTTGCGGGATTATTTGGCCCATCGAAGGTAATTCCAAGATTAATTTATATCGATTAAAATTTTTTATGCTCATTATTTTGCTACTAAAACAATATGAAAGTTAAAAAAGTGTCAAAGAGATTGGCTGACTGAATGACTGAGATTTTTCAGTCTCTGAGAGCCTTGAGATTTCATATAGCTTTTATTCGATTATTACAGTTCGATAATTGTACATCAATAATTAAGAAAAAAAAGCCCTAAGAAGATATATTTATATATGTATATTTACGGTAAAGCGGTTCTCCGCCCATCATCGACTTAATCAATTAGTGTCAGCAACTTGTGTATGGAAAGTAGAGAAACATGAAAGCTTTTAAGCTTAAAAAGCTGTCGATATTACATCATCGTCGTAATAAAGATCGAGTTACAACATATTTTGTAAAAGTGATACGAAATATGTTACAATATCATGATTAGCAGTTATTATACAATATTTGATAAATACTGTAGGTAACTATTTGAAGAACCGCTCACCGTTAAATAATTAAATATTTTAGGACATGCCTACTCACGGTCATCTGATCCCAAACTTATATCAAAATCGTTTTTTATACCCAGACGTGGTTGTGACTGTTACACAGACAGTGGTTGTGATTGTTCCAGCCAAGTTTTATTTTGCTGGGTATCGAATTCATGATTTATGCCTCAGAAATCAGTTCCACTAACCACTGCACCAACGAACCAGTCATTTAACATGTTTTACATCATTGGTAAACCAAATTGTTTTGCAGGTATGCACATGATCCTTCAATGGATCAGTTTTGTCCTGCCACTCACCAAGTCGACGGAGTCACTGCGGTCCATGTTGCAACGTGGCTGGACGATAAATAGTCCAACAGTGTACTCGGGCTTTGTCTCCACGGGCCTCTGGATCATTATATACCTCACCGTCAGTATACTCCTCATTAAATTCAAGAAGGGTTAAAATATCAGCATAAAAGGAATGTCATTTTTTGAGTTTGTTTTTGTCATGCAAAAATCTCAGAATCTGTGGATGTTTCTGGAAGCTAATAGTTTAAAAAAAAACGCCTAAACAATGTGACATATTATTTCGGATGACAGTTAATCGTTGTACAATGGAAATTAATTATGTTTAATGACAATTTTACATTAATCTATGGTAATTGGAGTTTTAATTGAATTTTTGTAAAATTTTTTACGGAATGTTATAAGATTTTGTTTTGTTGTTCAAAATGTTATTTCGTCCATACTTTTATAAGTCAGTAGTGATGTGGTGTTTAATGGACTGCCATTCATTAGTACTGATCACGCGATCAACATTTGACCACACATAGATCTTAGGCTAATTGGTTTTGGAGTACATTGGAAAATTGTAGTCACGGTCGTTATGTGATGCTATTTAATATTAGTTAGTTAGTTTAGTTTAGTTTTTAAATAAAAGTAATAATGTACAGGTTATGCGTGAAGGACTTTTTTTATACAATTCTTTTTTATTATGTGCAGGTAGTAATGGTGATATTTTTTTTTATTTATTTTGTCTATCCATTTCTGTGAGCGCAAATATTTTTCGTGCTTCATGTCAATATTTTTTGTTATATTTTATACGTTATACCACTTTATTTAGTTATTACAGTACCTACCATTTATTTAGTCATTACATTACCATTGTTTTTAATTATGTATTTATATGTTCGAGATGTTGTTGTAGTCTATTATATACAATCAATTGAAAAATATTAAATGTTTTTCACAAATTTGTCCATCAATAATCCGTGTGATAAATTCACTAAAACCGTTTTGGTTGAGACAATTGTATATTTTTATGTACCCGCATTTTTACAATATTTGTATCAAACATATTATTATTATAACAAAGGGGTAATAAATCGTGTTCGGACGTTGACAAATTCATATTAATCAAAACTTACCCTAACTTTCCATCCCTGTTAGCCTATTGTAATGTAACTATACTTTAGTACAACAATTCACTTCCTATACAATTCCTTACTTATTCTTGCCACGTATATATATTTGTTAGCAGTCTTCACAGGCTGGTCCATGGTGGGAAGGATTGGGTTGTTTTATCTCGTTCTTTTGTAACAGTATAGAAAGGGATGGAAATGGCAGCGCATTATGTATTCAGATGAACAAGTGTTCAGATGAAAGAAGTGATGGATGAAATGGCCCTCGGTATGTTGGGAGTAACACTTACGTTGGCAGCCTGTACGGCTCTTTTATCTGTAGACTTGTGAAAAGGATTTTTATTGAAACCTTAAGCTTAACTTATCGACTTATGAATTTTGATGTTGATTTTTGTTGACACTTCGATGATTTTATTATTTCGAGTTATAAAATACTGTTTGTTACGGGGTCTTTCATCCCTTATTTCACCCTCCAGAATTGGATTCAAAAAACAGGAATCAAAGTAGTTTTCGCATTGTTGTATCTAATCACTTTCAATTTAAATGATACATATTAAGTAATATTTAATCTTATTTACAATATTAATATATTATGCTATTTAAAAATTATTGAAAAT
>DWEE01001094.1:0-14245 GCA_018245755.1 Parelbella macleannani | reverse complement strand
ATTATACTAGTGATCAGGGACGAGATACTTGAAATAGTAATAAATTAGGAAATACAATTTAAATGACTGGCATTGTCCTTATTAATTGCCAAATATTTTTTTTAAGTAGGTACAAATACATGCGAAATTATTACTTTCCAGCAAGCTTGTGACGGCTTGCTACAATTTTGTCAGATATAAAATAAGCGTAGGATTCTATGAATCAGGCCAAACGATACTTTCAATCCAATCGACGTATTTAGACACTTTCGTGTAAACACCGGGCGCCATTTTTCTACCGCAGTCTCTACCGAACGACGTCACTCCTATAAGGGTGTGTAGAGGGAACGTATTAACACAATCCGCTCGCCCTTGCATAATTTGCAGCGGTCCGCCCGAGTCGCCCTGACACGTGTCCTTGCCGCCGTGCTCGTAGTCCCCAGCGCAAAGCTGCTCATCAGTTATACCGTGCGCCAAAATCTTTCTCTTGATCATAAATTTCAGGGATCTGTTGCACGCCACGTTGTCTACGATATCCAGATCTACTGTCATTAACGTCTGGCTGCCCGTTGCCGCTCCGGACATGGTCGTGCCGAAGCCGATCGCCGTCAATTTCACTTTGCCGATATCGTCGTTTAGGGGTAAACACGCGATGCGTATGTCGCGACTCAGAATAAATTCTGTATCGGCCTTCATCAACGCCAAGTCATGATATTTCGATGGCGGCTTCCATCCTGGATGGCTTATGATTCTAGCGATGTTTCTCTCCTGGGCTAATTCGTCGACTTCGTCAAATTCGAACGTAGCCGTCCCTACCCTTAGTACACTAGCTGGTCCACTGATTGGGTCTTCGGCACAGTGAGCTGCTGTCAGCACCCAAGATTCACATATCAACGTGCCGCCACATTTCCAAGCAGGCGATTCCTCTACGTTTTTTCGGAATCCAATCAACACCATGTGCGGGTACAAAAGCAAGTCGATTGGAACTCGTACCCTGGCCGTTGGGTAAAGCACATTGTGACATTCCAACATAGATTGTCCATATCTTTTGCAAGCTTTGAAAGCTTTTTCGCCTGCGGATTCAACGTATGTTAAATTGATCCAGAAAAAAATTGCACTAAAAAATTTTGCCGCGCGAAAAATCATTTTCAGATTTTTTTTTTCGTTTTCTATTTGGAGAATAACACTTTTCTACTAACGTCCATCTCTCACGAGATTTTCTTATCACTAATTGGTCTCGCTAAGTTAGCTGATGTGTGAAAATGGACCGTAAAAACAATTGAGCCGTTTCAAATTAAAAGCGTAATAGACTTTATTAGAACATGGGAGAATTTGTTTCACTTTTAATTATTTGTTTTCGATATATATATATATATATATATATTATAAAGAATTAACTTCCTTTGTGTTCTTATGGATATTAGTACCGCTACCACTGCATGGAAAAACAGCCTGCCGAAGGCCAATCACAGAAGTCATCGCTTACACCGAATTATGTAATTCTCGCACCTAGCTCGTATGAATTATTAAGTTATCCAAACATACCCAGTTTAACTAGCAGTCGTACCAGGGAGTAATGGCCCATAGGTTTGATATAATACAAATGTGAGTGTCAAGTTTTATTAGCTTCGAAACACTAAAGTTTTTTGATGAGTTCCGCGGGTATTAATACGGTGTGTATATCACCACAACTAGTTGTGGTTATATAAGAGACTAGTCTCTTATGGGGAAGGCAGGAAGCTCGGAGTTCCAAGTATCTCTTCTCTTGTGGTACTTCTCTGTATTATCCGCTCCAGTCTTCGTTTTTGCTTGGTCTAAATCGATGGTCACAAATAATTGTGTCTGCTATCAAGTGGGTTTCAAATTCCTGCATAATATCTTAACCACTTTCACAATATATGTACCTACGTAGTAAATTCATACTCGTATATCAAATTTTTTTGAACAATATCTTTAATTCCTAGAAAATGATATTCACGCTGAATCAAGTCGCTCACGGAAATATTTAATTCAACGAAACGTTTGGTCACAAAACTGGTTAGAGGTAACTGTACGCAGTTGATAATACAGAAAGAAGCGATAGAACTTTAATAAAACTAATAGCCATTCTGTTTGCGGAAAAACCGTCGGCTCATAGCAATTTGACCTGAACATACCCTTATATTTAGGGTGACCATAAAACTTGAGAGAATATTTCGACTTTTTTTGAATTAATTTTTATCTATTTATTTCCTATTATAATTTAAACTATGACTATGATTACAGAAACCCAATTTGATAGCATACATTTGTACGTATTATAACCGAATAATATTGATATTGTTCGGTTCAATTGTGATTGTTTAGTAATTCACACATGATATATACATAATATTTTGGGTCATTAGAATGCGAGTATAGTCCTTTGGACAATGTTCTAGTAATTGCTTCTAATAATTTTGTCTAGTCCTAGTCTTGTAAATTATTGAAAGTTCTGGAATTAGTAGAAAAAAATCGAATGGTATGAGATCTGTAGAAACGTACTGCTTACTTAGTTATTTCTACTTCCCATTAAAGAGCTCTACAAACTCGTGTTCTGATTTGCCAGCTTCATAAACATAATTATTTAAAAGATAATAAAATATACCCGTAGGAGTGTGCTGCACTTCTCTGCCTATCCCTTGGGAGATTATACGTGTAATGTTACGTTTTATTTAAATATATTTTTAACTAAAGTCCAGAACACGACACGGCAGTGTGGTGAACACACATATTATGTACCCATGAAGGGAACAGTTTCAAATAAAGAGTGCGAGCAAACTTTAATCAGAGCGGTTCTAGTTCGGTACGCGGGGTTCCGCACGGAAATGGGGAGCTTCACCCTTTTTTCTTGTGTTGCTACGCGATATTGTGAAACAAGTATAGTCGTGTGTATATGCGTGTATGAGTGTGTATGTGAATGGTCGTTTGAAAATTTGCGCAAATCATTTAGCTATAATATTACTTGATAATAAATAATTCTACGTAAATAAAATTGCAATTGTAGTGAACGTTATAAAAATGCTGAAAATATTAAAAGAGAGTTATACACGGGGTAGATTCAGTTATTTAATACAGTTACTTGTTGCTATAGATAGCGCCACCGTAGAATTGTCTGTATTGTGATCTCAGCTAATAAATATTAAGACATTTTTATGCCGAATGTGAATACTTGCTGTATGTAATATCTTAGTGTCTGAATTTATGCTCGATATATGCCAATAGGCTCGCCCCCTATTCCATAGTGAGACATAACCGTAAGTGGTGAAACGTGGGAGTGTCCTACGCTCCTCTTTTTGTCTCTTCAGGCGTGATGTTATGTATGTAATAAGGTATATATAAACAGTGTTATCCTTAAATTGCGTTTAATCATTAAATATAGGTACATTTTTACGTAATTATTTGAGGGTGGGTACGTTATACATCATCCCTATTAATAATATCACTGACAACCAATAAAGGGTTTGCGAATTATTATTCGGATCAGGGCGACGATAAAAAATTCCACCCTTATAATAAAATACGTTGTTCATCATTAAATTGTGCATTAAAGTATACGGACCGGAACAACCATTTGGGGGTTGGAACAAACACACTTACGTAATAGAGATTTTTTATATAATTATATATTTTTATTATTTTCAGGTGCCTCTATAAAATTACTGAACACAAAGTGTTTTTTAGCAAACTGACATCAGGCTGCCTAATGTTCATCAAACGTTCTGTTCCATGTCATACAAAACTTAAAACCTCTACGCTACGAAAATGGCATCTCTTTCTTACATACATAGATGTACATATTACCTACATCATATTAATCTCTTATTTTATAAACTTGTCTTAAGGATATTTAAAAGCCTCATGTTATTAGGATTAAGTGATAAATTATAGAACGTTCGTGATCCACGGTAACTTGATTGTCACGTATAGTACAGAATAAACTTCTTCACTACCATTGAAGTACTAAGTCTTTTAGTATCACCAGTCTCAACAAACGATGGTAAGGTTGCAGGTATAATAGAAGTAGAGCGAGGTAAATCTCACAATCTTTTATTAAATCTTTTCTGTTAATCTTTTCTTCAATAATAGTTCAATAAGCGTATGACAATCGCACACTACTTAGAATCCCATTTCTCGGCGCGCGGGACAATACAAGGCGAAGAGTACTCTGTAAACGGGGCTCATGTAGTTATGGGTCGCACCCCATTTATTGGCGCAGAATCGGTTCTTAACGGTTTGGTACGTTTGTTGCTTGAGCGATAAGGTCGCCTACTACTTTGTGGTTTTTGTAAATGTTAGTTGTTACACATACATATTTTATAATGATTTGTACGCTCAACTTATGTACGTACTGGTTGATAGGGGGAGTCAGAATATTATATTTAACGCTCGGTACTGTCTACCCACCTCGTAAGGGACGTGGAGTGATGATATAATAATAATAATTAAATGCTATACTTGATATGTAAGAAAAACTAATGACATAATGTTACGATGACGCATTACGTATTAGATCTCATGATTATCAACCTCCTTACATCAAAGTTTTTAACAACTCGGTACATTCGCAACATGACACCTGTAATCCCCGAAGGATAAGCAGAGGAGTGTAGTTAACTCCGACGTTTCACCAGTTACATTTAAGTCTCATGGAATAGGTGAGCTTAATATCTTACACCATACATATGTACATACATGCGTACGTACGTAATATATGTATAATTGTTCGTGATATTTTGTTCACGGTGATAAATGATGTGCGTGAAGTTTGTTACATAGCGATATGCCCATTGGCTAATTAGATTTGCAATCGCACAAAGCCAGGTCAAGTCATTCGAATAACCGAACGCTGATTGAAGTATCGATTTCGACTATAATTAACAAGTTATTCAACAATAACGCAGATTGAATTTCATTAAGCGTAGTAATCTAATTTCTGTATTAGGAATAGTTGATTTCAAATGTTTGCGGGATTGTAGACCTCTCACACGTTGGGCGGTCGAACGATGGGCTTCGAGCTATGGTATCGTCATGCCTATGCACCACTAAGGGGTAAGCAGAAGGGTTTTATACATTTTCATCAGTTATGTAATGCTTTCCGGGTTTTTGGAGGTGTTAGTGATTTTAAGGATACAATGCAATGCTATCGATAAATGCTACATAATACGATTCAGTCCACGCGTTACAGATGACATTTGTTGCGTGTATGAAAAGCAAAGTATTAGGGTGTCAACCCTTATTTTGCCAGTGTGCCAAGTCTGCCGCAGCCGTAACCGTTTTCATTCTCCGGATACCCCTGTCACGCAGTGGAACCATCAAGGATCAATCATGACCGTGAAGATGATAATGTTACTACTGGTGATGACGATGACGAAACATTTTATAGACCACATATAGTGGCTTTTTAGTAGTTCGGTGTATACCTTAATATAAACAAATAAAAGATTAAAAAACCCTTCAATTTCATTAACTACTACGTTTTGCAACTAATATTTTTTTGACTTAATAATCTTTAACAATTACATACCGATTACTGTTATTGACTGATGTTATTAGTACCTTAACAGATTTAAACAAGAAAATGACTTACCTTAGTAGCGTTTTAATATATATATTCTTTATTGAATAGGTACTCTAGCAGTTAATTACCTACATTATTATCAATGTTATTAGGGCCCTGTTTACTTCGTCACTCGTTGCCGGTGGGACGATTTCATTATAGCGGTCGATTTCGATAATATTTGAGGGTTGGTGATATCAAATTATGTTCGGAACGAGGACATACAAATTTGTGTTCATGTCAAATGAGTTTATGTTGTTCTCTCGATAATTGAAGTTCATTGGCCTGTCCATGTTTTTCTCTCTGCCCCTCTCTACCCTTCTCCATTTCGCTCACGTCCATCACCAATTGTGCAAACCACGGGAAAATCCGTGCCTTACAAAAGTTTACTTTTTTTTGTATTTGACAGCGGAAATCGCCTTTAAGCTATTAGGTGTTACGTGGTTCTAGTAGGCAGTGAACCTCTCAGAATATAACTACATCCCAAACTAATACCGTGAATGTGTAAATAGTTCTATTTTTTTGTTCGTTTAAATGTCAACAGTTTTTTTATTGTCTTAAATACTCTAATTGGAAGTACCTGCCAGTATGGATGTTTTGTGCAAGATTGTGAAATTTTTGATAGAAATAAATGATTTTCAGTTTTCATTGTTTCGCTCACCAATACCTAGAACCGTGCTGCAGAACAAGCGAACAGGTAGAATTCTAGATACATTTTGGTGATGTAATTGGATTGTTTGTGAGATGGAATATATGTTCGGCGTATTACAATGGGCTCACCCCTATTCCATACCGGGAGATGAACGGGAGGTGACTGTGAACTGTGGGAATGTGCTAGACTCCTTTGCGTACCTCTTCGAAGATTACATACGGAATGTTACGTTTTCTATTTAAGACACTTGTGTTACGTACCAACCGCTGAATCTGAAGATTAAGCTGGTATACAGCATGAACAGGAAGATGGAACTCTAGGTACCGCTCCATAATCCAATCAAGTAATCCAATTGATACTTAGTTAGACATGCGGTAGCCATAACGGATTGGGAGATATAACGAAATCTAGTAAAATTACATCATTTATCAACTTGTCCAAAACTTTCCAATGAAAATGTGATACAAAAAAATACATAGAAGAAGCATAAAGAAAACTCCAACTTCCACTATCCGTCGAATAGTAAATACGGAACTCGAATGCCTGTCGAATGAAAATCTTGTTAGCTTATAAAGTTGTTGGAAACTTGTATTTCCTAGGTAGAACACTTCATGAGGCTGTCGAATTAGTTAACTTTAATGTATAAAGTTTTCGATTCTCTTCGTGTTATACAATTAGTATTCAACCAGATTAAACCAATGTTGCAGCCTATAAAAACGTGCACATATCTGATGAGAAATGCGTTGTCTAAGACAGAGTCAGATTCAATGGTAACTAGAGTGGTATTTTGGAAATAGTTATTGCAACGGTTTATAATCAGATTTCTCCGACAAAACATATTCAGCTATATGACAGTTAAATTACTTTATATTTTTAAATATGATCCTCAACAGTGACAATTTATACAAATTTTAAATGTAGTCATGATTATGTTTTTGTGATATTAGCACTTATGTACATATTTATGTTTAGATGTTTCTGTTTAGATAACAATGTTTAATGTAACATCACGCTTGTGGTCCCTGAAGGGGTAGGCAGAGTGTAGTACACTCCCATGATTCAATGTGTTGCAGGTCGGTGGATACTAAAAATGAGAATGACTAACTCACTTGCTACTAGAGAAGGTGGGCGTTATTAAAGTTAATACTGAACATGACGGCGCGTTCTAATAAAAATCTAGTTAAATAACATTTTCAACTTTGTGTTGATAATGTCAAGAATTTCATTACTGTTTTTAAAAAGTGCCTTGAAGCAAGACATGCGCCCTTAACATATGCTTTCATTGTTTTGGAAACTTGTTAAAGTCCTTCCAGTGACATATACTCAAATATAAAAGAGAAAAGCTCGACGTATCACAAAGAACTTCAATAAAATATCCTATTATGTAAGTTAGCAGTAGTTGTCACGAAGGCGTCATAACTCACGCTAAAAATTCCTTTTTGATATTCGAAATCTTTAGAGATTACCAATATTAAAATCCCTTTTTATATCTATGAGCGTCGAATTTATTATAATAATTGTTAGGTAATAAAAATAGGACATGACAACTAACAAAGAAAGAAGCTAAAGGTCTGAAGGCCAGTTCTTCTTAAGTAGGCGATATAGTCAATAGAAAAATAGAACTTATCATTAAATAAAATATCAAAGTTGCGTTTCTAACCATGAGGACTGAATTGGACTTGTTGGAACGTATTTATGTAAGTCACGCCCTTGAAACTCCATTTCTAACGTAAATATAGCTTATGTCGCTACTATCGTGATCAATAACAGTCAGACACTAATGTTTGTGTTCCTGAAGAACAAATCGCAGCGTCTCATCTATCTGTCTCACTCGCATAGTGGGGAACCCAAAAGCAGGTGATCTCTGACAGAAAAACCAATAAATACTTATTTTAGCATCAAATTCACATTCAGCGTTAGTTCCAGATTTTAGATGATCAGTTCGAGTGTTACTGGAGCATTAGGCAGTGCGCCAAATGTGTGCTAGCTGATACCCCGGCTCTCCACTCCGTGGCATCCGATAACGAGCTCGTAAAGTGAAAAATATTAATGCCGCAAAATACGAGGAGGTCGTGCCTGGATTTCCGTGTGTTACGGAAGTAACACACGTTGCATCTAGATTAATAACCGCCTATTAATAGCCGCCAAAAGCACGCCTTAGCCAGCATTCATTAATATACATATGTAAATATTCATTTCCTCACTTATTGTCCGAACGCTTCTAGACATAATTCTTGCATTGGTAGATCTTTACCGGGTACATTTAGATACAATTCTTGGGACCGGATAATCATGTTCGATCTCGTGACGATGCAAGGAATGTGCTAGAAGCATTAGGAATATTTCTGTGCATCTTTTAGCATTTATGAAATAAATAATTTAGTGAAACGTGAAGAAGGTTATACAATTTAGAAAGAGCTCGGGGCTTGAAAACACGGGTGAACATTTTAAAGAATCTATAACCAATCAACAGTGAAGCTGCGTATGTAAATATTTTCTAGATTTTTAATTGCGTCAGAGATGAGCAGTTATACTTAAAAATCTTTTCAGTCCAATGATTACGATATTCCAGCTTTACCTAAAGCCTCAAGGTAAAATGTGATCTGCGCACCCTATGAACAAATCGGAGATATTAATGGCATCGTACTGATGATCAATGATTCGCTTTCGTTTATGGAAATTCGTAACCGAGGCTGTTTATTTAGTTTGAAACATTACATCATGTACAATTTAACAAGCTCGAGGCATCTATCGGTTTTTGGCTGTTCATTGGTTGATATAGGCTTTCCCTAATTAGTGCGAATCAGAATGGATCAGCGTGTTTGTTCGGAAATATCGGGCTGTTTTCTTTGAGTAAGCAGTAAATTTTGTTCGTGAGCAAATCTTTTCTTTGTAAATTTTGTTGCTGCAAATATGAGTTGTCGAAATAATAACCCGGCTTTTGGAAAGCATTCCTATAAAAATAACCCCCAACATATTTGTTCCGACAATGACTTTTGACCATTTTATTGCAAAAACAGCAATCCATTCAGACAATTAGCGAAAATATAAATTGGATTGAAATATAAATTGAACCGAAAAAATTTCCCCTGCGGACATACGATCCAACGATAATAATAATAATCCACTCGGATTATTTACGGTAGAGAATTTCGGATTTTTCCCTTAATTTCCCATCGACATCAATTCAAAACTGTCAAACTCAAAATAATTTAATTTGCAAAGTTTTTTTTGTTTCTTGCAGAATCGAATACAAATGTCGAGAGGTCGGATTGTTGTTGTATAAATTCAAAATGTTTCTATATATCTAAACATACACAACAGAACATCTTAGTTGCGATTGCATTGATATACTCGTACTCGTATGTATGTACCTACCTACATACATACTTGTCGATAGTCTTGGATGAATAGAATATGTCGCATCTCTGGGAAGATGCACGTCTCGCATGAATGAACGGTTGAATGAATGATTGAATGAACGCACTTCTACGTATCCCGTAAATAGGTCAGACATTCCATTTACTTTGATTGTGTCGAGCAAGTATTTAGACAATCCTTGAACTATGCGTGTTGGTTAGGCTCACAGAGAGATCTAAACTTCGGTGGTACTTGGTGTGTAATTAATGGTTTATTGAATAATGTTCCGGGTTCTCAAGCATGGCATGGAGTATTTCGCCCTAATCCGGTAGCGGGATTCGAGGGGTATTGTGGCTTTTTGCGGACGGATTACACTAACGACTTCACAATTAAAATAAACATATTATTCTTCCAATTCGCACGAATGAATCCTCACGTGTACATGCATGCAGGCAAATGTTTATGGTGTGTATATATTGTGGTGAATTTTAGAGTTTCATGGTGGAAACAAAAATAGTGGATTTTTCTTTCTTTTTCTTCTTTTTTTCAATGCTAGTTAGTATTTATGCGAAAGTTATTAAAGTCCATGTCGTATATTTAACACAATATACACAAAAATCGTTAAGCGAATGTGGCATAATTCAAAATGGCGCAGTTTATCGTGTCAAAGCGTAGAGTCTTCCTGCACATACGAGTGTACAGCCGTTTTGTTTTTTGCAACTGTCCGCTCGACATCATTTCTTTTGCATAGAAATTGTTTCGAACATACGATGTGCTTAGGGCGCTAGTGGGAGCGGTTTGATATGTGTCGTTTTATTATCTCTGTTAGATTAATTAAAGTCATTTTGTATTATTCAATGCATATCGGTTAGGGCTGAAACGTCTTTTATTATTTTTCGGAACTTTTTATGTATCATTTAGACAACATTGTATTGCTAGTTTCGACATGCCAATTTGTGTAAGAATGTAGTTAATGAGCATCGATTTCCAACCAATTACATTCTTTGCATATTTGATTCAATATTAATATTGTCAACGTGAGTATTTAATTGCAATAAAATGTTTTATAAGAGTTGTTTAAAGTAAACTCTTCGCTTAGAAAAGAATACTTTAATCGTCTAAACTTCTTGCTAGCTCTGCATCTGGTAGCCATGAACTTTTATGCGTTCACATCTTAGTCGGCACTATAAGTCAGGAATGTGGAATTTTTACGTTTTCGCCATTAAACCCGCCATACCCTTCACGCGGTTGTCGACGAAGCTATCATTTCAACGTGTGAAAGGAGACAGATGGCAAATTGCTGGCATAGTGCTTTGCAGGTACTATATTTTAAACTGTCCACAAATTAATACTTCGCGTATTTATAGTCACTTCCGGGTGGAGGTTTTATGCTAACGGGGGGTAGGTTTTTCCCGGCAACGTACCTATAGCGGATTTTGAATTAAAGAATGGTTCAAGTGAAAAGTATGTTTCCATCTAAATTTCTGCATATATTATACCTATTAGTTGTGTTGAATGTTTTGTTTTTCATTATTGTCCTTATTTGTATCTGGGTATTCTATTCTGTTCAAATATTGGTTATAGTCATAGTACCTACTGTTCTAGTGAAATGTTTTTCCTTTAATTCTTATAAAAAATTAACCCCATGAAATATACGATTGAGGAGGACCCGTTACGCGCGGGGTATAATTTTTTGAGCCGTTGAGTTTGAAAAATAAGCACGAGTCAAAGAAGGGTCGACCGGGTTTACTACTGTTTACCCTCCACAAACGCATATCAACGTGAAGTATAGTTAAATTTGACATTTTATCTATCGTTAGAAGGGCCGCAGCTGCGGTCACGGTTGGTGGGTCGCAAATTAGAGCCCAACATTAGATGCGGCTCGCGGCTGCGGCATGCGGTATGTATCACACGTTGTTTTCTTTTTTATTTTTGCACTAAACAGCCGTTCATTCTTTTCTCGTTATGTCACATACAAGTTGTCTTCACTAAAAATTTAGTTTACACTTCGTGTCTCAATTTCACCATTATGTCAGCTCTTGTAAAATATGTCTAAGTTCATTATTGGATATAGTTTTATGGTAACGCCAAGTTCCATGTGGGGTAGCTAGAGAGCACATATTGCCAAATGTAGCCTTACAATTTCCTTATTTCTTAATTTAAGTTTCAATTACAACGTTAAGTATGGAAAAAATTTCCAATAAGATAAGCTGTAGTAGTTTTCTATAGTAAAAGCGCGCCAAAGATATACTCGACGTAAAACGATAAACTCCTGAGCCATCAGCACCGGCGCTGCGCGCGCAACGCACGCGGTTACTGAATGAGTCGGTTATCAGAATAACATAAAGTATTAACAGTGAATTTGGCGCTGTCTCTTGGGAACAAAAATGTTGAATCTTTCATCAGCCAATCGTTCAGCTCTCCTTGGTATACCATACCGCTGTAGCTGAGTAATTTTTATATTTTACAATAATTCATCTTAGCGCAGGTCTGAGAAATTGACATACGAGTATAAAGACAGTGATGAATGTAGAAGTAGATATGTATGGCTGAGATGTATAGATTATGGATTGATATTTCACACTTAGTGCTCTCTGTCCACTGCGTAGAGGATCTGGCGTGTTGTTATCATACAATAACTATTTGAAGGAATTACGGCTAATGCCTAATATAGAAAAATATACTGTAATAATTTACATTTTTTTAATAAATAATTACAGGTATGTGTATACACAACCTTAAAAGCGGTTCAAATCAAATAGAACAAACAACAAACAGATAAACTTGCACCAATATTGTTCCTAGTTTCGTTTCGAACAATATCGAGGATTAACTTTTTTCTGTTCTTCGATTCCCAGTGGAATACGTAAAGATTGATAGCAGACGTTCAACAATACAAGAGAACAATATAATACGTGGATTGGTCGCGTTTATTTATTCTGTTAACGTTATATCGTGTTTCGTTGGTGGTGATGTTGGCCTTATAATATATTTTCACATTAGTGTGTATTTAAACAAATCAATTATGACTAACGGTCGTTTTCCTAACGGTGAGATAATTTTCGGCCATTTTGCTAATGAAGGAGAAACATCAAGAGAAAACTCTGAGGTTTGTGGATTCTGCAATGAGCCAGCGTCGTAGACTATAGCTTAAGCCATAGCTTCTATTTTCGTCAAGAGACTCTCCTCTAAACAAAAAATGTTTTATCTGTACGGTGATTATTTTCAACGCCTTTTATAAATATTCTATTGACATATGTATTATACTTTTTATAAGTATGTATTAAGAAATCGTTATATGTATATATGTACATAATATGTATGTTTTGTCAACTATCGTCTTACAGTAGGACAGTCGCTGCCTATTATGAGATCCGATGACCATGTATTCAGTTGTCCCGACATATCTATTATTATCATTATCAAATGTTGTTCTACTTCCAACGTGTGAAGAGGTAATACATATTTAATACAGTACTTCATGCCTTCAATCCCCGTAGGGGTAGGCAGAGGAGTGTGGCGGAGTCGCGGAAGTGTGCGCAAGCGTTCCCGTGGCTCCGCCGCATAGTGGCGCGATGGAACACCGTCAGGTTTTTAGTCGGTTAGAGCCCGACATAACCTATCGTCGGCCCCGTGGCGGTAGGCACTCGACCTGAGTTTTCCTGACGAAGAAAATAAATAAATAAATAAATGTATTTCTTAGATGTCTTAGATGTCACTTTTCTTCCAACCTACTATAGCTTGGTCTCCTTCAAGTGATTCTCCAACTAGGGACGGTAGACAATCAGCTGTTGGAATCTGCCCCTAACTCTTGCAAAGCGAAATAGTTTACTAATGTACAGTTTGATGAGCGCCCAAGACCGGTGAATGATGTTTATAACAATGTATCATGTTCAGTCAGTATATTTACACATTATATGCATTGAGTGTGTATATGTGTTTTGTTTAAACTTTGTGATATTTGGCACTTGGTTTTCACTGTATATTCCATAATCAACCTGACGCAAATTTACAATAAAAAAATAAAAATGTATCGTAATTTTTTGACAATACAATAATAATAACCTAAACATGAGGGATAAGAAAAAAAATGGATTCATAAACATTACGAAGTAACTTACTACTGGTAAATGTGTACTTTTTAAGTAACGTTCAGTATCAAATTTTTGTACTAGTAGAGCACACATTCAGCCTCCGAGCCATTACTGGAAATACCCTTACGACTTCAATTAAATATAAAAAGGTTTCCATTAAACAAAAGTTTCCCGATGTCATTTTTAACATCCGGCGAGCCCACGGCCAGTATCCGGTACACGTTTTCTCCAACGAGACAACCCTGCGCGCGACATAACTGTTCATTTGAGAAACGTTAAAACGAGGTACATTTTTATATAACAATTCTTACTAGCCGCGCTCAGAGAGTGGAACACTTGGGAAAAAGCTTCGACGGACGTGATACGATTTGTAGGTTGCAGCAAGGGCTGCACAACGTAACATCACACCTGTAATCCCCAAAGGGGTAGGCAGAGGAGTGTAGTAAACTCGTGATCGTCAGTGGCCAGGACAGAAGGAGAGGCCGCGGCAAAGAAAGAGAAAGAGGGAGAGATCGCTCTAACAGCGAGAAGGCCGCCTTCTGTATACCTAGCATTTAGAGATATCTTAGTTCATATTTACAT
>DWEE01001093.1:0-14254 GCA_018245755.1 Parelbella macleannani | reverse complement strand
GCAAGCTCAGTCCACTGCTGGTCTTTTGTGTCGCCAATGCACGTCATCGCGGCTTGTCCTAGTCTTGCCGCATTTTGAACGTATCTAGTAACAGTTTATTCATTTTGTGATTACCCAAAATATTGTTGGCGTTAGAGCAAACAAAAGAATATCTCTGACTGCCTACGTGTTTAAACAAAGGCGTCTATGAGTCATCAATCCGTCAGATTAATTGATACTTATACAAATAAAATATGGAGCACGTTTCGTAAGCGCCACAAATTACCGGCGAGACAGGAAGTAGCTGTCTCATTTGGACGATCATGCAGCGTTATCATAATATTATGAGACTGAGAATGGGCGGCTGAAGTTTTATGAAGGTCGTAATTCATAGGTATAACGCTGCGGAGATGAATAGCGCGACGCGGGGAGCGCGCACGTGCGCCCGCGCACATGTTTCTACACAATTTCTTTCTCAACAGCTATATACTGTACTTTACGTACTCGCTGTACACTGTTGACGAACACTGATACTTCCTCTAGTACTTTACAAAGTTATTAATCTAACCTACTGTTGCTAAGTCTATGAAAACAACAAAAAGAGAAGAAGCACAGTTTGGTATTAAATATGTAAGTACATCCACCAGTTTTTGGAAGTCCACTGCTACACATAAATCTCCATTCTCAATGCTCTCTATCGATTTACTTATTATTTTTAATTTGAACAAGTTGTGATTCCCCTCAGAAATATACAAAATTGCAGCAATGATCAAAGTATATTAATAATACAATTTAAATAATATGACTCGTAGCTAATATTACTGTATAATTGGGACCTTATTCCCAAATAAAAATATCACGTCGTTTTCCTTTTTATTTTCTAAGTATATTCGAAAGTTTACTAGTTATTGATAAGCTAGGGGCCCCTATGTTTATTTATATAATATGGGAATGTTCGGCCTGAATAACTAATTGCTTTTCGCACCCCGCGCTATCTAATCAGGTTCTGAAAGGAGCCGATTTAAGACTAGCGCACATGTGTCTGCGCGCACGTGTTCCTTCATTCGTGTACCTTACGACGGCCGGCGGGAATAGGGATAGTGTATACCTATTGCGGTACATCTCTTCACGACAGTGTTTGTTTTGACTAGGAACATTGGTATTTGAGCCAATTGCGAGAGCTGAAATACGACTAATTGTGTAGTGACAATAAATAAATCGAGAAAATAGTAATTACTTGCGGTGCGTCGCGACAGTAAACTTAAAGCTGTAAAACTATTGATGTACTGGTTTAAATATTCAACATATTTTCTTTTAAACTATATTGAATTAAAATTTTAAAAAAAGTAACATTACGCCTGTAATCCCCGAAGAGGTAGGCAGAGGAGTGTAGCACACTCCCACGTTTCACCAGTTATGTTTATGTCCCATGGAATATGTGGTGGGCCTATAGCCAGACATCGGGCACAGATCGAGAGTCCGAGTCACTACTAGAAATTCTAAATGAGAAAAATCCAATATTATCCGACCCGGAATTTGAACCCAAGATCTCCCGATCGGCAGTCGCGCATCCAACCACTCGACCAACGAGGCAGTTCCGAGGTAATATTTTGAAATACATTGAATGTTGTCAGTTTCAAATCCACAGCATATTGTACGTTCAATGAATACTGTGATATATCGAACTTCTTAAACATTTTATCGACATATTACATTTTTCATGTTTATTTTTCTAGTACAAGTCTATTATAAACTGGGCTTTATGCGACATATTGTGTGAGTAGCATATAGTTTACATCATGTAGGATGCTTTATATTAATATGTAGAAATTGGAGCACATGACAATAATTATATCCGAGATCATGTAACACAGGTATAAATAATAAAAGTATAGCTTTTCCTAAGAGCTAAACAGAAACCGCTCGTGCCTCAGCGAGTAGCTGCCTATCAAATACTCTCTGGTGAAACACAGCAGAGTAAATGCTGTTACTTAGCAGAGTAGAAAGAAATGAAACATTGTTATTGCAAAGAAAGCAATGCCGCACAGACGAAAACAACATAAAAGATACAACTGTTCATAGGTATATACGAGTATGCGTTATATGTAGTAGGTAAATTTATTATGTCTTAATACCTAGTTCTTTACGGGGTGGGCAGAGAACACGCAGCAGTTGATATCTTTGTTCTTACCGATCTGACTCGCAATTTCTACGTTCATCACTCTCTGCAAACCTGCATGCCAGTGTGAATTTTCTAAAAATAGAGGACAATTATGAAAAGAAAAATGTGTACCTATATTTAATATAGAACAATTGACTCCTATTACAAATGAACAGAACAAAGTACAGTCTAACACGTATTCGTCATAAACAGATTCGACGAAATGGGCCATGCGCGAGGTGATCGAAGGGAGGAACACGTCGTAGGTAAGAATAAGAACGGTGAACGAACAGTGTCCCCGTGTGGCCCAACAGACGACCTTTGTACCGCTGCGATGTGCGACCGCGCTGATAAAGCAGTAACTCACCTAATTCGTAGTACTTTCAACCAATATTTATTACGAATGCGTCCCTTTGCTTCAATGAAACTAGGTACATTTAACAAGTTATATAAATACTTTCATTTAATCATACTAACCTACATGCATTAGTAACAGTCATCTAGTCACTATAATGTTGTAACACAATGCAAATGTTGATGGATGCAGGTGCCGAGACTCACCTACCTTGACCAAATAGGTTAGGCACAACAGGCTGACGGGGCAATCAAAAGTCTTGGGAACCGATGTGCGTGCAAGAAATTAGTAACTGAATTAGAAGAAGCACGTATTTGAGGACAGAGATATGGAAATCCCTAGTCTCTACTTACCCGTATGGAAATATTTTTATTTATTCCAAGTACAATTTAAACTACTTATAACTATCATAGCAAATGTCCCAAATCGATAGTATATTTATGTCAATGATACAAATGTTAATTTAGTAAAATGAATTAATGATATGATGTAAAATAACGAAATGTCAAAATACTAAGATGTTACTAATAATAAAAATATCATTATAATTAAAAGTTAAAATTATATAAATATCGTAATAACAAATTCATCGTCTTTGCGCCATCGCTCCTGATCCTCGGCTTGTCGTATCCATCATCTTCCTGCAGTCTTTCGCTGATGGTCATCTGCATATCTGCCGAAGAACCGACAGCCGATGGAGTAGGCGTGTTCTGGAGTGGAGACCACGACTCAGCTAACGTACTGTAGGACGCCCTCCGGCCCGGTGGGATGACGGTTACCGCGTTTAAATCTATCAAGCACAACACCAATGAATCGATCTTTGAGTTTAAAAAGTAACAGTTAATTTTTTAATGAATGCGAAGAGTTGTTACTGGGAAAAACAAATAACTATAACAACTTATTGAAGTAGGCTCTCATGTGTACCCAAAAATACGTAGGAACATAATTTTTGGGGTTAGGGTTGAAATAACATTAGCGTTAATTTATTCGGCGGAGGGTTTATAACATGATGGTACGATACAGAAGTTGTAAATGTTGCGTTTTTGTCGGTCATCCCTATCAATATGGCACGGAGGAACAGTCGTTAATTTCATTAAGGGCTTATTAAGCAGGCACGCGACCACGACAGTTGCCGGGCGGCGGCCCGCGCCGATATCATCGAAAAACTTATGGTCTGGAACGTGACTAGCTGGTGTTGTTGAAAACATTACTGTTAACGTAGGATACATAAACAGTTATTTTTATCAATATAATAATAATTATTATTATATCTAGTTACATCCCAAACAAAGAATCACGAGAGCTTGTTGCGGTAACAACACGCTTGATAAACTAAACATCGCTCATTTGCTACTAGAGTGTAATATCTCAAGAACACTATCTTTCAAAGAGCAGTTTAGAAAGTTTGAAATCATAATTATTCTATGACTTGAGAGACAGTGTTCTTGAGATATTACACTCTAATGGCAAATGAGCGACATGTATATTACTAATGCTTATGTACTTTGTGTGATGATAGCAAGTATTTGTTTGTCCAAAAATTACTATGTTGAATCTACAACTCCAGCTCAGCAGTCAAGTTCATCACCTGTGCCAACGGGTCCGTCAAATAATATCAAATAATAAAAAATACTGTCATATAATAATTGTATTAAATGACATTTGATTTTAATTTAAAACATTTAACTTCAGTCCTTAAAAATTATAACCCTAAATATAAATGCCGTTTCAGACAGGATCAAACTAGAATTTTCTAGATCGAATATACATGAATACGCCGAAACCCGTCCCGATGCGCGTCATATAAGATATTCAATATTATTATGCACATTTAGAGCGCATCTACAACATAACCGTGCTCACGAAACTACTAGAGCGGTCTGAAACGTATAAAAAATAACGAAAATAATTTGCAAAGCTAATTATGGTTTGGTTCAAATTACTATGATTACTATTGCAAATTCTAATAATTCAGTGTGGATAGGATTACGCATATTATGGAAGATGACTTGCAAATAACTTTTGCTCTTAACTCTATGTCTTTTTAATTATTACCATTATTTAGTTAGACGATGACATGTCTGATTGTCTTTTATGGATATTGAGATATTTGGCAATAGGTGCTTTTTGTGTACCCCATAAGGAACTTGGTTAATATCTATATATTAATACGTGAAGCATAAATTTGCACCTTTTGTTAAGAAAATTGCGCGGACGGAGGAGTATGAAATTTGACTCAATTATAGTTCATATAGAGGAGTGCAGAAAAAAAAATTAAATTAACCACCAAAACGCAACCCACACTAAACTGCATCCACACATAGATACCACACTATACAGACATGTATCGACGTGTCCAATGTAAAAAGAGGTTTTAGTAACAACTTAGTCATTTTAGGCAAATCTGTCTTATCGGTAAAATTAATTATGTGAGCTATGTAAAGTAATCTTTGCATTGGGACACTATTTTTATTACAACGTTTTTGGGAAAGAATAAGTATACCAAAAACGAACCCACAAATAAAAGATTATAGTTATAAGAGGGATGGTTGCCTCATTAAACATGCAGTTTCATAAATTTTGATTTTCCCAACTTAAAATTATTATAGATTAAAATTAAATGAATAATATGAATAAATAACTGAAGAATTAAATGAACCATATTTTATTATTTACGTTCCTACTGTCAATGTCAGACTTGAGACGTTAATAAGACGACAATAATACTTGTTGTTTAGGTAGCACAGAGGAAAGATTTATAGTCGTAGTCTTTGACATTAGACTTTTTTATGATTTACGATCGAATTTCGATCGCTACTAGGCCACTAGTATACGTAGGTAATTACTCAATTAATATAGTATTAACAATTTACGTAAACAAAAATATAACTTAAATTACCAACTCAAGGTAATGGAAATAGGGTAAATGGAACATATGTAATTAAAACTACATTTCATATTTGAGTCCAATTTGTTGCTGAGCTGATGAGAATCCATTAACCCGTGGTCACGCCGCATTGAGCCTGGCGTCAGATGGTGTTTATTTCACCCCTCCCCTTATAAGTACCGTGACGTCATCATTATTTCATTATTTAACATAATACCAAGGGACTTAGTACAGTAATAAATATTTGGGTATATTACAGTAATTGCTGGAAAACAAGATTTATGATTTGTTTCACCACTTAAGCAGATTTGCGTCTTTCAATAATTACCAATAACCGTATCAAGGATTGAGATGTTTGGCACACAATGATCACTGCCTACCCCGTAAGGTGTTTCACTTAATACATTAGCGTGAGCGAAGGTTTTAAAAAATCGCTCCAAAGGTATTTTAAGTCTGCTAACCCGCACTTGGCCAGCGTAAAAAACTCATACATACCTACCCCTTCTTATTCCTAGAGAAGAGAGTATCCGACAAGCGAAGGATAAAGGGCTTGATAAAGAGCCAATTATTTGAAGAACGCTTGCGATTATCGTCTTAAGAGAGGGAACTTAACATATTTAAATATCAAGATGCTTTTAAACCATTTTACATAGAAATAATGTGTTATGGAAATCATTTGCCTCTATTTTTTTACGTTTGGGTAATTATTATCTGCTATCAGAATATGATTAGGTACTTTTCTTTTTTAACAATTATTGGCTTAATTCGTCAAAAAATATCTTTAGCTATCGGTGGAAGAACATAACCGTAAGATGTTATTTATCTGTTTTTATTATTATGTAATATTATTCCGTGGATTGCTTTTCAATAAGCTACTAATTTCAAAGATTTTTCTATTGCCAAATATTAAGTGCGTTGGACTAATAATTTTAGCCTATTAAAACTCTATAGAGTCAAGTACCAGTAGGGTCACAGCTCAGAGCAGGGCAGGCGACCGGTGCTCTTGGTTGTTCAATGAGTAGGCGACTGCGCACCGCATCCGCATGCAGAGGGGATTTCGCGAGGCATTTTATTAATATTATTAATAGTGCCGGGAAGTTCCCACAGCTTCCAGAGGGGTGAGTTCGAGACTTGCCGGAGCGGGCCGTTGATTTGTGTGTTATTGTTGGTGGATGGTGCGATCGGTGCGGAGCCGCACTCCCACGACAGCGAACAGATGCCGGCACCGCGCGGCCGCCGCCGCTCGCACAACATTATCACACGATGACCCCTGCACCCTGTGGGAACTGATTCTGCAATATGTTTGTTGTACAAAGGATCTGCACTCTGCTCACTAAACAAGCACAATGAAGCTTATTAGTGCGTCGCTTAAATATGGAAAGCTAAAAATACAGTTACACGTGCTGTAGATGTCGCGGCGCCACACAACGCATTGAATAGTAAGTAGATTCGGTAACACCTGGACAGTCTACTTTTCTAGGCGGATAAAGATTTAATTTTGGAATTTGTTCAGAACTATACCTATGACCTAGGCTTGTCTGGATACTAGACGTTGTCCGCGCCTTCTGTCACCGGCTATTAAAAATTATTATATTTTATGTGAAACGTGTGATATTTAACATGTTGTGTTTAATTTGAAGTGTAGCGCACATTATTGAAACAACAAGTTACATATACTTTTTAGTTCACACCAAGTGATGTCACGAAAAGAGTAATCCTTACAGTAAGTTCTCATAATTTTAGTTCGACTAAAAGAATATACATAATTAAATTTAGCTTTATTGAATGAAGTCATACCATTATAAACCCATCGACAATGCAACAACTTGAAAATTAGCATTGCATTTAATTGATTATTTATTTATTTTATTATTATTTAATTGATTAAAAACAGTTTATCAATATAAGTGATAATGCAAAATTTGACCTACCCACCAGTAACTTCTAAAATGTGTACTTTCTGAAATAATCGTACCTATCTAATTTTTATGATATCTCATAGTTATATTTTTCAGCGAAGCTTTTAGGTGGTTAGTGTAGTTTAACTGTTGAACTGGGGGTCGTGGATTCCATTTCAACCATGGATAAATTTTGTATGATGAGCACGTTGTGTCTGCATTTACTTATGTATTGTAATTTACTAACCGTCTGGCTACCTTTATTTACTATACTAGGCTATTTTTATTTACCTTATCTAATTAATTAAATTATTACTTTCCTAAAGTTTTAGCCATCGTTATATATAGGATTATTTAAATTATAATTTTTCCGTATGTTCACGCGGGGTACTAACATGGAAAAGAGTACGACATGAAACTTGCAAAAGTTCAATCCTTTCTTAATATCACGCCAAAACGAGTGGATTTCTGTTTAGTAGCTATTAGTCATACATATTGTAGTTTAGTAGTTCTCGCCATGTATTTAATTACACATTCAATAAGCATGTGTCATCCGAAAACCGTGACCTATTTATATGGATTTTTTGTGCTAACCTAGTGAGTAGGTATATGAGCAAGCAAAAAAATGTTTTTTAGGTTTTTATACGTACTTATTAGATGCATTGGATTATCATTAATTTTTGATCACCCCTCGTACTAAAGACAATAATCTCAGTCATTACGAGTTGCAACACGTGTTTGACCAACCTTTTATATGAGAAATATTTAACTCTCTCTTAATAGTAACTGCTCTTAGTTCATTTTGTTGTACTCACTGAATATCTACTGTGTGCCAACTATTCTATTCTTACAGTCTTACTAATAACTAGAGATTCGTTATAACTGACACTAATAAACCTTCTCCTACAGTCCATTTTATTCATGCAAATACTTCGTGTCACATATGTATTGCAGTTTTACCTTGAAGTACCTAATGACGTAGGTATCAAACGCGAGTCCACAACCGTCAGTGTATTATTTGTTGATTGACCTATCTTCAATATTATTATTATTATCTCCAGGCGAAGTGCATGACGGGGAGGCAAAGAACGGTCGACACTAAATACATCTGTCCTTGAAGATCAGACATGCTTCGTCTATAGATTGTTATATTTTCGATAAACAATAACGGTATGTAATAGGACAACAATTAAGAGGATTGATGATGTTAATCAATTTATGAAAATCAAAGTTAGTATGTCTGGTATACAAGGTATTTGGGTTCCATCTAAAGATCAACTTTGTTTCATAGTACACGAGCCCAGCGACGCCTGCAGTAATCCAAACGAGAATGGGCTTTACTTTTACAAATAAATTAACGTAACATTACGCCTGTAGGTAATTGTATTCACTTGAATATTGCCATACACCGGGCACAGATCCAGACTCCGAGTTACTACTAGAAATTCTAAATGAGAAAAATCCACCAGTACCCGACCCGGGATTTGAACCCAGGACCTACCGATCGGCAGTCGCTCGTGCAACCACTCGACTAATGAAGCCGTCTAAAAAAAAATAGTTTGAATTTCTCCTGGAAATGATGTTAGAATTTAACTTCAATCAAAACATCTGCGAAAGTAATGAAGCCTTCGTACCAACGAAAATGTTAATCGAAATGTCCTAATATATTAGGTATATGTTCGTCGCTCTTGAGGGCCTGGTTAGCTTGATGAGCGAAAATTAATAATAAACACCAAATATAAGCTAAATGTAACATTGCACCTCTTCCAAGCATAATGATTATTTTTACCAAAATTTTGTAACCAGAAAGAGTAATAGAAGTCAGGTCTATAAGGATAGAGACATTTGGCATTCGGTGCTCTCTACCTTCCTAGTAAGGGACCTGCCATGATAATAATTTGTAGATGTATTCGGCTGCCAGTACGGATTAATGAGGCAATTATACATATTAGTTTTTACAGCGCTTAGAGCGTACCTTTTATAAATTTACACATAGTATATTCAAATTGTTGCTTATTCCACTTTTATGCAAAGTGACACTTCGAATGTAATAAAACGCGGCGATAAGTGATCACCTCTGTGCTGCTGGTAATATATTGTGATTCAACAAACAGACACTTGACCCGTCAAAACAGCGCATTATACAACGTATGTTAGATTACCATTCATTTGACTGCCGATTAGGGCTGCCGTGTTTCAGAACATCCGGACACAGGGAGCCCAAATTCCCACTAGCCAAATTATCCCTTAATTTTCCGAAATTTTTTATAATTTTTGGGAATAACTTTACATTTTCAATGTTTAAAATTACACAAATGTTTGTTTTGTATTATAACCTGTATTAGATATGACTATACCAGATATGCCTAGCACCAAAGTTTTTATGACGAAAAATGTGTTGCTTATACAAAAGTTTGATTACACTTATCTATAAACAAACAGTAAGTATATATTATTATTTGCAGTATATATCTAAATTAGCTAAACTTTTAAAAAGTGCAACATAATATACCGTTGTATAGGCACTTGTCTCTGACTAGATAATTGAAAGATATTGCTAACATGTAAGGGCAAAGGTTAGAATTAGACGAAGCGTGGCAGGTGGCAGCCCTGGGCTCTGTCCGCGCAGAGACGCCATTGCATATGCGCGCCGCCGGCCCGCAGCGCGACGCCAGCAGATGCTCCATTAATATTGTATCATGCATGGCATTACGCGGGTTGCTATACCGTCTACTGTTCATCCACATCTGTCTCCTGAAACATGGAAATTTATCATTTCTGAAAACATTTAAGCAAATATATGTGACTAGGGAATAAATTCTATCAATATTTTTCTAGACGATCGTCTGTAACAGGAAATCTAGACAAGAATAACCATTCATATTATATAGCTAGCTTCGCAGCCATAGGATGCTGTAAAAACAGATGTGCTTACTAAATGTTCAGGGTAACATTTTGTAGGCAACAGTTTCTGTGTTATTGCCATTATACCTAACTTAATTATATGAAAGTAATAACAGACACAGACACCAGTAACAGTTTGCAAGGAAAGTTTTTATTTCCCCAGAATGTCTGCCAAGAATCTATCCTCCCTTTGATGTACAACAGAAGGTAATATTATAGAATACGCACCAGGTAAGCGCGTCATGAACCAATCCCTGCCCGAATACATCAAAACACACGGACGATTGACCGGTCCATTTTGAATTAGGCATAATCGTTGTTGAACTTTCATGTATCGTCCGATTTGTATAATGTTACAATTCGAGTCACCAGTATAAATCACGCTACAGCTTCGGTTATCGAATGATAATATCTCCAATAACAAATGCTTTGTTTTTGCAACCAGGAACTGAGATTGATGTGCAGCAATTACGGGATGCTCCTCTACCATACATTCCAAATGTGTTGTATCGACAACTAGCTTTTTCTAAAGCCTGCAATGCTAATTTGTAAATGGTTATAAATGGTACTTCACTACAGCCATTAATTCACACCTCCAGTTTTAGGGTTTCGGAACGCCGCTCTTGCTCGCTGTGTGTACAAATGTTGTATATATTTTGTTTTATATTATAATACAATGAAATAATAACAAGACATTTCTTATACCTATAGCAACTAAGTGTTTACTTAATTCCTAATTTTAGAAACATCTCTTTGCTTTTTTTCTTTTCTATCGTAACATCACCCCGTTAATCCCGAGGAGGTAAACAGAGAAGTGCAACACACTACCACGTTTCACCAGTTCCGTTTACGTCCCGCCATAGCATAGGTGGTGGCCGCTTCTATCTAAGTAGATAGGTATTTACTTAATCACTTGATTATACTTAAATGAAGAAGCTTGAATCGTTTCATATAAAACAGCAGGTAGTACGAAGGAAACGGTTATAAAACACAATATTAAATGAAATCAATAGAATGCATAATATTTTCATTGATAGTAATTAACGGTAAAACGCATTCAATTAATATTGCAAATTTACATTACACCTAATTTTGAAAGAGCCAAATCGTTTTCACCTGCTGCTTAGGTATACCTATGTTTTTTTATTGAAAAATATTTCGTTGCACTATTTTAGTGCACTATTCGCATCCTTAGCGACTCGACTGATATAAAGAATACACGAGCTCGGCTGAGTGATGGTTTCCCATTTACCTCACGATGATGTTTTATTATTCGGTTACTATGCTATAAATCAAACCATCTTCATCACGACATATTTAAGACACGGTAACAGGAAACGCAATTGTGAATGAGATAGGTATACCTATATTATTTTTACTCAACCATATGCCATTTAGGCTGATGATAGTGATGATATGCAAAAAGAAAGTAGATATCTACCTAGACAGTAAATATAAAAAGACAGACAGACAACATTCTCGTGCGATTCACTGAAGTCGCTAAATGTCATAACAAAAAAAAATTAAAATCAAATGACCTCCGTTCTTTATATCTACACCAATGTGTAAATTCAATAGTCATTTGTCCGTTTATTATATCATTACAGATAAATGAATATCGTATAATGTCTTGCGCGCTTTTTGCATATAATATGTACCTACATATTTATGTAAACTAATGGCTCAGTAGCGGTAGAAATTCGATTGTAAATCGTAAAAAAATCAGTTTGAGCGTTGTCTATCTTCTAATGTCAAAGACTATGCATAAAATAAATCTTTCCTCTGTTCTACATATTGACAACAATTAATTTTATTATTAACGTCATAATGACGTCTCATGTCTGACATTGGCAATGGGAACGTAATTAATAAATGGTTAATTTAATTCAATTTAAGGTATTTGTAACTCATATTTTGTTAAATATGAAAGACAAACAATATTAATCTATTCTCAGTTTGACCACAGACTTTAAACATAGGTAAACGAAAGAGTATATATGTAGGTATGCATGTGCGTGTCTCAAATGCATGGTAGTGTGCGTAAAATTTATTTATTGATATAATTATATTTTTTATGCATTATTTTCCAAAAATATTAGCATTCTGCACTCTTTCTCCATCTAAACTATGGGTGTGCCAAATTCCATACTCCTGCGTCCACGCAATTTTAGTAAAAAAGTGTGAAAAATCTTTGCTTCACGTATTATTATAATATAATATAGATAAATCTGATTTTTTACAGCAATCCATACATGAACTGTCCAGACAGGTACTGTCTGATCTTTGTCAAGGGTCTTCTCAGCCAGTACTATAGTGGACATATTCACATTGTGTGAAATATTTAGGCTAAAACATTTGTCTATTTAACAAATTTCCCACTTTTGGTTAATTTTTGTTTGATATCTTCTCTTAACCGACGTTGTCTGCGCTTAAACAAACCGCCAGGTTACTTTTTTTATTTATAATTTTTGTTTTCTGTTTCAAGCAGAGATGTCTAAGCCTTGTTGGTAATTCCCCTGTATATTTGCAAATAAGTTGCCATAATTACCTTAAACTTGGGTTACTGCAACCTGGTATATTTATATTCCGACGGTGGGAGAATTATTCAATAGTTCAATTTTTAGTTTGTTGGTCAGGTTCCGAGGGACTCCTAAGCTTGGTGGCACCGGTGCAAGGCACCGTCTAGCCCTCCAGTAGCTACGCCACTGGCTACGTCTTTTACCTGGCCAGCGACACAGGACCACCACTCTCTCCATTCTTTTCTCTACTACTGCGCGCTTCTCAATCACCCACCACCCACAACCTTATCTAATGAAAGTAAGAAAGTGAATAGAGATAAGTGTAGCAACAATTTAAAAAGCAAAGAAAACAAATTAGTAGGTATACTTCGTAATTAGTACCTAACTGAAAAGTATTGTAAGAAACTCAAGGTGTTTTTTTTTCCATTTCCGCAAAGAAATATTATTTTCACCTTACACCTTCGTACAAATGACCTCATGTCCGTTAATCAAGGATTTGTTTCCAAATATGTATGACCGAGGACAAAAATTGTATCGTATTTCAAAACATCGCACTCAATAATCAATGAATTATTAATGCGTATGAATATTCCATTCTTATTCAGCTTTAGATCGTACAGTAACTTCATATACCTAATAATATATAATAAAGGTTTCGTGCACAATATGATATGGCTTGTAAAGAATATATGTAGGTACCTACTATCCCGTACGTTTTGAAATATCATCGTTTTTGTGTATTTATTTACTTAGGTAGTATCTACATAAAACTATAGTATGTAAATTCAACTAACAACTGACTATTACATATTCAATACATTAAAACTTATTTAAGTTTTAACCGTGCATACCCCATCTGCTATTTCCCTGTATTTGGAAACATTGGTGACTTTATACCCATAGAAAGCTCTTAAACTTGTAACTTACACTTCAATTTGTCTTATAATGCGACAGAGGTATCGCACTGTTATTGTAGATTAAAATAATACAGAAAACCGGCAGTGATAATACGAGTATGCACAAAAGTGTGGCACCTCATCTCCATTTTGTTGTCCTCTGAACAATATGCTTGAGATTTTGGCGTGGGAAAAAGGAAGAAGACAATTAATGTGTCTGTATTGTGTACGGTGTACGTATAAAGGTAAGGTTACGACGAAATGGCATTGTATGTAAGGTAGTACAATCATTCGTAGCAGCCATAAATGTGAACATATCACGCGCTTTCATCTGCTCGCCGCGGCGCCGCGCAGGACAGACGCGCCGAACTTAAAATCGATTACGCCTCCGCTTTAAAGCTATGAATATATTAACTGATCCATATGATTGACTCATTGTTAAGATTCCGTGTCATAAGACGAACGTTCGAATTTGATCCGGAAAGAAAGTGACCTATTGTATAAATGGGCATATGATTACCTAGCACCTATCAAGCTAGCTGTATTGCGACTGCTTCTACCAGTAGGTACACGGTATATTTTCATGTGGTTTGTATGAAATAATCTATTTTATTTATAGTTACATTTAAAGTAATTTGTATAATGACAAGTATTC
>DWEE01001092.1:0-14257 GCA_018245755.1 Parelbella macleannani | reverse complement strand
GACTGGCCAATCAGAGGACGCATCCTGAATCACGCTATCGAAGTTCCATAGAATCTCAGTATATATACAAGATCCCATTAACATCCCGACCACGGTCCCCAGGCAGCGACATCGCCTGGCGGGAGATCTCCCCTTTTCCTCCACAAACATATAAGTTTGCATACATCCTCAAAATGTTTTTCTTCAACAATATAGCGAGTGACATTTAATCATAAAATATATGAGACTTAGAAAGGATCAGAGTTCGTTTCTAGGTTTGAATTTACCACATATACAGCAGCTGACTGGATTATAAACACTAGACAATTATCGACTTATAATCTTATCGTAAATCATGTTTAAATATAAATGTTTTAGACGTAACATAGACCCGTAATCCGCTCTAACTACTTGACAAGGTACTACGAGCTACTTCTTAAATATATAAGTATACATATATAGGATATAAATATAACTACAGGAAATGATTTCAAAAATCCCGAAGACTTACGACATGTACTCCTTCTGTTTCACAAGGTATGAGAAAAACGTCCAAGGAATAATAGAGAAAATGGCATCTAAAACAAAATTTATCGAACAAAACGTATCAACACTCATTTGTTAACTAATGTTGAGATTTGATCCTCGTCTATTAAAAAATCCACCAAATTCTTTGGATTAAAATTGCTAATGATTTTAGAAGAAAAGAGTAATACATATGAAAAAAGCAAGTAACTTCAGTAAGGATATACATAGATATACGGTACCGGTTTCTCTCTGCCAACCCTATAGGATACCAGGCGCGTTAATATAATAACAAAATAATAAAAAATAAAAATGCTGTAAATTATAATAATATAGTGAATAATTGTGAATAGTGCATTTATTAAATTCCACGAATGTTCAAATACACTAGGGTTCTCTTTCGAAAAGCATGTTTCACAAATCCGGGAGAACAAAATGTTCTTAGTGCCTGGGTGTTGGTTTGCACAAATCCTACTGCACTATTCATGTGTGAGTTGCATTGATATACCCTGTGGGATACGTACGTCTCGACGTGAACCCTGCGGGAGAACAACAGGTGTTAAGTTAATAAATAAACCAAGTCTGTCACCCTCCAAACGGAATAAGTCGATATAATGTTATAAAACATACCTTAGACATGTCAACAAACGATCAGTTATACTAAAGCAGGCAGAGCCTGTTCTAAGGTAACCAGGTGACTGATAAAATACATCTAGACATATGAATACAATAATTAGAGTATCTGTTTTGTAATATGAAAATAAGAGCTTTTTAATGAGTGCACGTGTAAGTACATACGGTGCAAATAACAAAAACGCAATTTTTTAATTGTTTATCTGTCTGACTGTTTGTTTCGGGTAATTGCCGAAGCGGCTGAAGCGATTTCGATAGACTTTCATTGACAGATAGCAAATGTTATGAGGAGAAACTGAGGATAGTAATATTTTCGCTAAAGTTTTAAAATTCCGTAAAAAAACTTTTAACGATAAATTACCTCGCGATATCCATATTGAACATTTTTCTTTACTAAACAACAGAGCTGCCAATAGGTATGTTTTAATATTATTTTTAAAACATCTAACGGTCATTATAACGACACATCTGCACTCGGCCAATATTCGCTCACATAAAGGACATAATAAAGGAAACCATAAAAGCGTTTGTAACAAATTGTTAAACGTGGCATAAATATCAATGACTGTTGCGTTACGAAATCATAACGACAATAATCCGTATACTGTTCGTATTCTTTTTAATATACGTTATGCAAGCGTTTGACCGCTCGCCGGTCTCGCCTGATGGACAGGGCAGCTGGGTCCTAAGATGGAGCACGCATGCCTCGTAAGGTTATTCATCCTCGAATTGAAAAGTCCTAGATTATATGTCCGGAAACACAGACGCCGGCAGGGAGTTCCAATTTACCATGATAACATGTTATGTGTAGGTACTAACACATGTGTGCACCGCAGTGGCACACGCGACCCGACATTCCGCATTTGTTAGTCCTGTGTCAAAGCAATCAATTGGATTTCATGTTCTGTTGTATGATACGTGAAATTTATATGACTCTAAACATAAGTTGTATTGAAACGTAGAAAAAATATCTCTGAAGTTATCCATTCAAATGGAAAATTGTACATGGAATATTTGCGAACAGTATGAAATCTTGTGATATTACTAGAATAAGTGGATAAGCAATCGAAGACCGTATGAGAAGCGTATACTTGACGTTCTTGAAAACTCTTTTCCATGCATTAACAAACAATGCGGACGTCTCATTAAATAATTAACTTTAGATCCAGTTAATATTTCAATCCAGTTTTCTACGAAATCTAACAAAGCAAATTCGTTAACTCTTACAAACATGTTTATAATGTAATTCAAGGATTGTGTTATTGCTTTTATACGTAATAATCAATCTCGCATGGAAAGTGGAAAACAATCAATTCTATTTTCGAAGATAACAATTCCAAAATAAACAAAAGGGGTCACATTAACCAATAGATATTTGATATTGTACAAAAATAAATAAAGCCTTTTAAAAACAGAACTCCTAAAACGAGCACGGGGCCGGCGCATTTATAATAAAGGGGTGGACAACGTGTCCAACGCATGTAATTAGCCGCGCGCCATGTTGTCGACTTTTTCATTACTAGCCGACCCGACCCCGGCCGCCCCGTTCATATCACAGATTAGATATCGGCCCAATATGTGCGAATATCTCACGTTTCGGCTCAAACCGATATATTTGCTCCGCTGGACCGCGCTTGTATCCTTTTCGTATATCTAATATTGGTGCAATGTCTAAAGAATTGTCCAAAATCGTATTTGCTTGTGACTTCTGTTTTCAGTAGAATTATGAAACAGCTACTTTGAAGCGCAGTCTCAAGAAAACTGAATTATCATTGTGTTGAAATACTTTCATCCAACACTACCACAGTCCCCGAATCGCATAAATAAATATCAAACCGGAGAATTATACGAAACTACCCTAAATATCAGATGGAGAAAATTTATGCGCCAATCTTATGAAATTACCGGCAATTCAGACTTTCAAACTTGAATCGGTTGAGATTCGAATAAATTCATACAAAATGCGGAGCGCAAATAGAAAAATAATGAAAATAAAACATTAAACAGTTGGAACATTCGTACAGTGAAGTTCTGCTGATTTTCAACTGAAGTTTCAAATTGCACTACCTGAGAGCGCTCCATGGAGTTTTTGAAGAACTTTGTATTGTTATGATTTAACAAACGTACAAGATTAAAGAAATCAAGAAATTAGGGGAAATTATTTGTTTTGTAACTGTGTTTATAATATTTGATTACTTATATAACTATCCCCTTTTTATTGAGATCTAAAATTTAGTTTGCCCTTTTTGGCTAGGTCCGACAAGTAAGACACAGCCAAGATAAACAGTAAACTTCATCTTTACGGTGAATATATCTTTGCACATTTCTGTCTAACGTTCAGTTTTCATATACTCGTATTAACAATTTAGGACAAATTTATTAAAATTTTCCAAATTAATTAATTCCTCCTATTAAATTAATAAGCCAAAAATTCACCGATATATCAAAGTCTCATTGAAGTTTGTTAATTGCCCAAAGACCACAAAATAAATAAGATGTTTTAAAGACATGCCGGGATAGCAGGTAAAAGGCGACTGAAGTCGGCGCTGGCAGTAGACTTAACTGAGTTGATGAGGATGACCATAGCTATCTTATTAGAAATAAACGCAATAGTCCGCCGTATTGTATTAGTTCAAAACGAAAATATACTTCCAAATAAAGATGACAATTATTATATATTACAAAAAGATAAAACTAGGAGAGTCTTTTAAACAGTTCCATTAAATCTTATCATCCACAGAAACGTATCAACCCAAACATTACCCAACCAAATCAAATCTGGGAATATATCTCACGCAAATATACCGAAAATAGTGTATCTTTTGGACAGCCAGGGTAATACGAACAGCGTAAATATGTAAAGATTTACCAACAAAAGGCAATACAAGGTTCGACTGCGGGCGAATAGTATTCAAATATATTTTCTTCGCTTTCAACTCACACGTACGATTTTCATGCGGTCAGGAAAAGAGTAATGTTAATTATCTTTATTGTAAGCTATCCAATTACTATTAAAATTGTTACAGGTTTGTATTAGTGTTGGGTAAAGTTTAGATGGACATAGCTTGCAATTATTGTTACCTACTACGAATAAATACTGTTATTACTAAGTACACGTTGTGCCATCACAATAGCATTGAGCTTGACTTTGCCTTTATGGATATTTTTTGCTCTCATTTATTTTCACTATTTGTGAATGATCACCATTATTGAATTGCAAGATACTTTTTTGTTTCACATTTGTATATGTAGATACCGCAATCGGGCAAGTATCATAGCAACCTTAACAGACCAGTGGGTTCCTTGGTCTAAAATTCAACATTTTAAAACATTCACCTTGCGTTTCTTCCTCTGAGACCTGAATTAACCAGTCTTTTTTTTCATTATGTGACTTCATTTATATGAAATATTGAAACGGTCCCTTGTTGAAAGTACCCTGGTTGTATTATGGTACGTCTGAGTTGAAGGTTAAACTGCTTCCCTCTCAAGTATTGGATATGAATAAAAGGGACGATACATTATTACCGAGGAGCGCCGAGCAAATCGCGGGCCTCGTGTAAATATTTAGACATGGAGCTATTTGAGCCACTTATTGTTGGGCCAGATATATTTATTCAATTGGATACCAATATGAACTTTCAAATATCCTCAATGATATTCAATGTCACGTGAAAGTTCGGATCGGTTCTTGAACAGATGAATTCGTAATCCCTAAAAGGAGATATGATGAGGGGAAAGACGCAAAATAGAAGATTATGCTTTAGGCGTAAATCTTCCTGTAGTCTGTTTAGACGTTACGAACAGAAATCGTATGTAGTTAACGCTAAGAATTTTAACGTGTACATTAATTATTTATTATTATTATTTGGACTTTCAGGAAAAGATAGAATAAAAATTGGCTCAAAAATCAGCTATAGTATACTTAGTTGAGACGATTAATTTGGAAAACAAGAACAGTGTTAATTATAATATAGAACGTTAAGTCAACTTTCAAAATGTATCTGAAGACTAACACAACAACGTTAGGAAGTTGCTAAGCTAATATACCCCTAGCCTAAATAATGGGTTTCTCTCCACACGGAAAGATCACTACGCAAACTTAGAGCCGAAGCGGAAATCTAAATTGAATCAAATATTGTCCACGTCTATCAAATACTGTCAAACTCTATGTCTGTCAGTTTTGTGATAGTGATAAATATACAAAATACAAAACAGGATCTTCGTTCTTCAACTTATTTCCCCACTCTTTGTACTTCCTACTCTTTGGTAAGAGTTTCCGACAACTGCATGAGACTTAGAGTATACTCCGAGTTTACGTCCCATAATGGAATAGGTGGCGACCCTATTGCCATACACTGGGCACAGATCCAGAGTCCGAGTCACTACTAGAAATTTTTACTAGAAAAAAGTTGAAAGTTTTAAAAATCCAACATTACCCGATTACCATTTCACCAATTTTCAATTCAATGCAATCCAATCATTATTTAGCAAGTTGTAAGTTGCTTAAATTTTTGTAATAATATGTTACTGGAGTACCTATATAAATCGGGATGTTTCTTTAAAAAATAAATTCAATGAAATTTTCTGTTGGATTTACTGAAGCCTGACATTCTAGTCTTTATTTCAGCCTCCATTACCAAACTTTAATCATTAAAACGAGCGGCGTAGGCTATGCTCATCACATTTGATACGACCTTCATTTGAAGTTATTAATTCAAAGTAATAAAATCCCTTATTAATCAAAACATTCAATCTAAAAACGAGTTTGCGGGGAAACTTGAACTTTACATGGAAAAATTCCTTGAACCTAACATGGAAAAAAAATTGTTCAGTTATTTTTACTTAATTACTATCCTTTTGGTATTTTTCAAGTTGACTTTTTATAATTATCACGCACATGTAACACATCGAGTGATTCTTCTTTTAAATTAATTCGCGCGCAGTCCAACAAGATGCTCTCGATATAAGCGCAAAAAATATCCTTCTAAGGCGGGAAGAATTCACTTTTGCAAATGTCTAACGGAGACTTACTCATTATTAACCTGATTCATGTATTTGCTGAATCGCGTTTATAAAAGAAGCAAATGAGAATACAAGGGGTAGATGAACTGCGGTAAGCCCTTAAGCCTACTTTTCAATACAGAAAAATGGACTGCAAAATTACATTCACAGCCCAAAATATCTGTTAATCGAACCACAGCCAATTTAGGAGCGCACACAGAAAATTGTAAACTTATGCCAACCGAAAAACATTCCATTTCGAAGGTAATCCGCCATCAATCAATCGGGCTCCACCTAATTTGCAAACACCACTCGGCCCTAATTTTATTAGGGGTTTTGATCGATCGACCAAACAAAGCGTGTTCAAAATTGGAACAGTGCTATACATATCACAGCGGATTGTACCCAACTCTAATATAATGAATGATAGCAGATTTTTTTAAATCATACAACGTCACACCTGGTTGTTCTATCTGAGATTAACTGATGCCTATGTTTGTCTCTGTATCATTGAAGTTGGACAAACATGCAAATATTATTAATTGTACAATATGGTAACAGTTTGCTATTGTTAACCATCTCACAAAATATATTGAATGTAATATCTACCACAGTTACTTTTCTCGTTGTTCTATAAGTATGTTTATTTTTTCGGACTTTATCTGAACTGTGACTTTTTGATTGTTCCTGCAAAATTCTGTCATGACTGCACCATTATACGCGATATTAGCCATATCACGATGAACGTACAAGAAAACGAATTTATTCAAAATCAAAATTTAAATTTAGCAACAATAACAAAATTAAACTTGATATAAAAGGGTAACCTAAAATCAAAAATTCAGATTTCATTGTACGAATAAAAATCAAAAACTTTGCAAATTCTCTTCGATAACGAGTCAAAAGTTTTGATTGAAATCAAATTCATGTCGCGAATTCGATTTAATTTGTTGCGCTGAAATTCTAACAAAAACACATGTACTGTAATATTTATTATAATAAAATTTTATATACTAAATTTTATTCGAAATCCAAAGGTGGCAAACAGCATCAGGCCCACATGCTCTTTTTTCATACGTAAAAGGAAAGGTTAACGTCATTTTCTTTCTATCGTTTCGCTATTGGACACGAGTTTCTTGTCACAGTCTTGTCTTCTCTGGATCTGTGCCCGACGCACGACACTAGGCTTATCAGCTATTCCGAATGCCGATTGTAAATGCAATTATTACTGTACTTTCAGAAAAATAACATTCTGCATTTTTCTAGATCGAATTTAAAGCTATAATGTCGGTTATTCAAAGTTTAAGAAATCGCAGAATTAATGACCTTAATATTGTATTTTTTGTGAAATATAACATTTTATGTGTGTCAGTAGCACGAACATATCCGAACATCGACACTACATCTACAAAGATTCCGCTCCACGGAGGATAAATTTATTTCCCGTAAACATTGGAACCTGATGAAAATAGGTATATTTTATTTGATCCCGCAAGGCAATTGGTTTCCGCGGAGGAAAATAAAGGAGAACATTTAATTAAGCACATACGTAACAATTGAAGATAAGAAGCAGATATAAACGAACACAATTAGTGCTGGAACGGCAGATTCCTCACAAACACTTTAACGCATTTTTATTTATAAAAGAAAAATATATTTAATTAACGTTGAAATAAAAATTTCAATCTTCCCTAATCGAGATTTTTAATTATGAACGTTACTACCGTCTGTACGTACATTTTCTTATCTGAATCATTTACTTCTCTATGGTTTTCTTGTTACTACCCGCAAGTTCAATCATCATCTTAAACATATCTTACGTTCTCTGATCACTTGTTGATACTTGTGTTCTAAATAGCCCTCTCCGTCAGAGTTTAATGACGGTGACGTAAAAATTATCACTAAAAGACAATGTTAACTGCTTTCTACGGAAGAGTCCTAGCAAGAACCGGGGATTACCATACATGCAAGTTTATTCGATGTCATTGGAATAGCGGAAACCCGTATGTTGTATTCACTTATGAGCGTTGTTAGTGAGACCGAAAACCAGTCTTCTGCGAGGGAGGTGGCTTAGACAACATAATTGAGAAATTGCAAGCTTACAGTAACCTCACGTTGTTTCTCATTGCCGTCATATTGAGTGACATTTAATCTCAAACACGCACAGTTCACCGTAATCAAATGTGTTTGCAAATTCGATGCTACCGGACACCTCTATGGCACAGGCTTTTGTTTAATATTTTACATAGAAATAATGAACATATCAACTTATATATAAGTGTAAACAAAACATTACTTTAAAACTTTTCGTAATGAATTTGGGGCATAGCTTCATCGAACTTATAACTCACGTGATCTGGAAAATTGGGGGACTTACGAAACAATTCCCATACACAAGCTTTGCTTAACAACTCCCATACGTTTCCTGAAGATTTTCCGGCGAATCTTTATAACCGTACGTAATTCCGCCGCTAATTTATTGTCGAAACGTCGTTCTTGATTGTAAGCCGCGACTCTGAGGACCTGGTAATTAATTTCTATCACATATTCAGACTTATTGTTAGCGGAAAAAATCTAGAATTTTTGCTGTTATTATTACTAATCCGCAATAGAAGATCACATTCATATGTAGGTACTGATATGTACTGATGTACCCTTGCGTATAGGAAACATATTAAAGCCCTGAACACAATCAATTTAATCATCTGCGACTCCGGTACAGATACATGTAAAGGTAAATTCCATGAAAATATGTCGCTGCCGCAATGGAAATGTTCGACAAAAGCGAGCAGACGAGCCATCGAGGCAGACTTCACCACGCATGAACATTTTCATCAAAAAGAGATGCAAATCAAAACGAATTTTTCGAAAAATCCGTAGTTATAACAATCTGAGAGCAACTTTAGGCATTCAGTCGTCCTCAACTTGCCTTAAGGAGTCGTTTGCGCGGTGCCATGGAGGCATGCCAGGTATATGAGTAATGTTGATTCGAATCTGTAGTACTAAGTGTGTTGTGTTCATGACTACCCGTTAATGATTACGAACAGAACTGTTTCTTATAACATTCTCCGATATACAATTGATTGTGCAATCTTGATATTCATTATTGAAATACACACAAACAGTCTATATTTCTTCAGGCATAAAGTTTTTGTCTTTAAAATACTTTTCAACTAAAAGGTACATAACTTAATTATATCTCTTCTTCGCAATAACTCGTACTTCCGCTGTCGCTTGCACCAACCGCAACCAACAGCGAGGGTAGCAGCCAATGACATTACAAGGCACCTCAGCAATTAATTGAGCATTGTCTAGTGGCAGGAAACCACAAAAGTACGATAAAATTAATTTTGAATCTATTCTTGTCGCTTGAACCGAGCAATTCCTCAGAGTAACGCGAGCTACGACTAAAGTGTTCACAGCTGGTACACGTTTGAAAAGCGCATTTCGAAACGCGTGTTTTGATTATGCTCATTTTAAGAATTTAGAACTCCATGAAGTTGAACATGAGCATGAACTGAAGATTTATATATTACAGTCTATGTATTGGATCACATTATAAGATCATAAATGTTAAGTATCTTTTAAATTGAAAGATAACTTGATAATGTGTAAGTAATATAACGAAAAACATACTCTATTAATTACAGCCACATAATCAAAGTAAAAATGGCATGCGTCCTAACTCGCTGCGTTAGATTAACATGTCATATTAACCCTATCATAAGCAGGTAAAAATCCGGTGAACCAAGAGAGAAGTAAGAAGGAATTAACTCCGAAAATACCTGGTAATAAAGTATTAACAGAATCAGTGCATCTGATAATAATCTGCGATGTAAGGAACTAATTTTTTATTGCAATAACTGCCAAACAGCCAAACAGGTGATTTAATGGTGAGCGGTCGCGATCGCTTATCACCACAACATTACTGCAACCAGTTCAGTCCAGTTCAACCACACTCTGATGAGAAATCCAACTTGAAAACATTTAGCCGGATTCACATAGAATTTGGACAACAAAAAACTCATTGCATTGAAGAGGCTGACATGGACACGGATGAGTGCGGATAGCGTGTCAGGGTATGGCAGATCTAATTGTGTTTGCGGTAACGCCGGCGGTAATCCAATCTAACTTCAGTTATGTCGTTAGGTGTATTTTATTCTATGACGGTTCTTCACTAGCTTGGAGAAAGAGTTTCGTTGTTGAGCAACATATCTGATTAAAAAAGAAAAAAGGCAGAAACCATATCGAAATACACAAAAAAGGGGTCTGAAAAGGATAAATCCGCTGCCAAAGGGCAATGGCTCCTTAGGGATTATAGAGACCATTTTATACAAACGTTAGACTGTCCTAGATTTCGTCCGCAGCAAATTAATTTAATATACAAGGATCTGACTGGACCTTCTTGCCCATAACGAATCTGAAGCACCTCCATAAATCCGCCATAGACATACCCGCCCATAGATAAGGCGGCAAAACAGAGATAACAGTCGCCCGATTGATCGTCAATAAGTACCGATTCATTCATCTACTAACGCTAAAGAAAACAAACTGTCAGAAGAAAATAAACTTTATGTTTAGCACATTAAAGTTGATTTTTAAATAACATATGTTTAAAAGAGTCGACTTAAGCCGCGGTTCCATGAAATTAAGTTTATTCTGGGAATTCCCTTGTTTATCACCGATGTCTCAATTTTAGACGCTTGTCTAAGTTTACCAACATTCCGTTGTTTGGAAAGGCCGGGAACAAATGAAATACTGAACAAATGTTAATTTTTAGGTGGAATATGATTGATAACTGTTTCTAGTTTAATGTAAGTATTCTGTTTGTTTATAATTAATGTTCGAAATACAAGTGCCCATATAAGTATACATGTATTTCAAAATTATGTAAAATAACTTTTAGATGATGTACCCTTCAACAAAAAATACACAAATTTCGCTAAAGTTTTCACACTGACAGCATATTGGTAATGTTCTACTCTTCTACGGAATTACAAATATCCTCAGTCGTAGTTAGCTCTACCTCAATGCGCTGCAGAACAACAACTTATATTAACATTGTACTGAATATATTATTTTCATATCTAATTATATTTGTTGGTGAGATATGAGTCTCGTTCCGCTCATGTAAAAGGCTACTAAGTATCTTTGCTAGCTAGATACCTTACACATATTTATTTACTTGTACGGATACAGGGATTCGGTTAAACGCTATATGATCATCATCATGATATTTCTGATCACAGGAAACCCAAACAATTTTTTCTTATAATCGCAATACTAATAAAAGTATATGAAGAATGTACACAGTAATCTCGTCTTCTACATCAGTATGTATGTCTATGACTGCGATTATCCATCGACAAAAAAATCTCCTCGTCCCCCTCCGTTAAAACCACCCTTAATTCGGAAGGAAGCACATAATTTGTGACCGCTATCGACACGTAGATAAAACCATTCGATTCGGCGCGACTTTAATTTCTTTCCCGACGATAAATGCTTGAACACACGTCCCGCTCTTATCGAGCACGCAAGAGGGGGACGGAGTTTCTTTGTCTCGAAGAAGTTGAAAGAGAAAAAGTACAGAGGTAAAGCAATAAGTTGCTTTCAGGTCAATTGTCAATTGTGTTGCTCCTCGGTCTTGTCGCCTGAAGAATCGATTTGCTTCAAGTATAACTGCATAATTTTAAGTTTTGATCAGCTCATATATTTATTAATTGATCATATTATATAATTTTTCTCATTGGAATATTACATTAATAGTGCCCGTCATTTAAGCGTCTAGTGTCAATAACATCTATAACACGAACTATCTCAATTCAACACTCAATTATCTAAACGATTGCAATAAACGAATACAAATGTTGCAGAAGCGGGTTGCGACAAATTGGTAACACTGAGAAATGTCTCTCAAGAGGTATGACCGACTTTGTTCTACATTGGAAATAATTTAGATTTACACGAGAATACAATCGCGAATTTAAATCAATTAAATATAAATTTCATAAATTTACAATTGTATAGATACGTATACCGTTACGTCTTATCGCAATGCTAAATTTTGGAAACACTTCCAGCGATGGGATTTACATTATCCTTAACTCAACTATCGCGCTGACAAAAACTCTCAACAAAATTGTTGACATTTTGAAATACTTCGGTTAAATATTCGTATTAATTTATTAGTCACAAAAAGTACTAACCGTCGAAATCAATATATAGACTGTAAATTAACGACATGAAACTATTCATAAAGTCCTCTCAATAAATGACTAAGAACAGTTAAAGAAAATGTACCTAATTGTTAATCTAGTGATTGAAATCTTTAGATTACAAGGACTATATTGAATTTACTATACTTATGAATCGATTTATATTTGCAAGGACAAATGGAATCAGAAGCACACAATCAATTCTACAATAATTAGAATTTCCATTGAAACCGAACGCTAAATCGAGATCATGCATGGAACATAACGAAGCGGATAACAAAGAGGTTCTTGGAATTGAATCTCGGACGGAGGTATTCTGTGCCACGGCCAATTTGAGGAGTTGGGGTGATATAAGGAAATAGGGAGCTTCGTATATACCAGTACAATTACGACAGATGACAATGTACGAGTACATTAGCAAGTACAGAATTTGTTTTTGAAAAGTATTTTTTATCTATCTTAATTTCTATCTGTTTCCATCCCGCTATCTCTATTTCTACGTATCTACTTTTATATATTTAATTGTATGTATAAATTTCTTTGTATCTATTACGATGTTATCCAATAATATATATTTATTGTTAATCACTTATTTCCATAGATCTACGTCCGTAGAAGAGTAAATGATAATTTAAATAACAAGGCCTTGAGTAGTCGCTGCTGCCCCATATAGACAATTAGGTACCTGTACCCATTTGTTTAACTTACGCACTACATATATTATTTAGATCGCGTAGTCCATTTTAAAATGTATTTCAACAAACCTAGTATTATTGTGGCTTTAATACAAATTGGAAAGCAAACAAAAGAAAGAACAATAATGTTGAACCTCAATCAAATAATTGAACAAAAGTAATAGAATCAACGAAGTAAATTTACTATTCACTCAATCGAATTATAACGGTACAGAACATAGATTCGCTACAGAATTCAATAAGGGTTAACATTCTCCCTAAAGCAATATTTGATCTAGATAACTATCCACCAGGACCCGGAGCCCGTGCAGCCACCGTGCTGTCCGATGCCTGCGGTACCAGGATATATCGTTACACACACTGAGACATGTAACCACACACCACCTCCTTTGTCAATGTTAGCTTTCGTTATCCCAATACCTGCCCGAGTTCAAATTAAAGCTATACCTTAAAAAACATAGCTAAATAGTAATGCACGGAACAGATAGCGATAAATATTGAATTATTACACAATAAAATGTTACTGTCTTCATTGTTTTGCAGAAGTCAGTAGCCGACGCAAAATAAAGCTAATTTAAGTTATTCACGAACATTTACGTCACGTACGTACGAAACACGTCTACGTAAATATCTCCGTCAATTGTGGGCGTGCTGTGGTATGTTCCAAGGACACTACAATTGCCGGAGAGTAGGCTAATGTTTTATCAGCTTCACGTTTTTCTTCTGTCACCTGTCACTTTTTTCATCGAATATGAGGAAGACGTATAATATTATATAACACTCACAACTTTGGCCGACGTAGGACTCCGTCGTGGAACGGCAATGAATCTGCAGTAACCTAAAATAAAAAAAAATACATTTTGTAAATGTTATATACATTGTACTTAATCCTCCAATAATATGCGTTCTATTCAAGTCGCAATTTTACTTCATAATTTTATCGTATTTTAACATCCTTTACAATTTTTTAATTAAATACCGTAACATATCTTATGTGGGATTTCAGTTTAATTAAAATCACAATAATAACACATGTCTGTTTAACCGTACCCGCTGATGTAACTAAAGCCACATCGTATAACTCCGCAAGATGTCTCCACGAGCGCGCCTTCAATCCTGTAAGATGCAGATGTTACTGCATTAGAATTTAGTGTTTCTGCAGGCACCAGAAACATTTCTGACACCATAAATCTAACACCTAAGTCTGGG
>DWEE01001091.1:0-14258 GCA_018245755.1 Parelbella macleannani | reverse complement strand
ATATATGTCGGCGCTTTGCACGTCGAGTATTATTTTATCAGTGGCCTTAAATTTGTAGCCTGGATTGAAATAACAATTGATTGCACGTTACATATGGTGCGCAGAGAGATCGTGTCACGATTATGATCGCTAAAATATTTTTGTTCCTCTCCAAATAATGAGACTTCGGCGTTGTTTTGCCTGGATGCTATTACCGCTGCCCCTTGTTCTTGTCGCTCGCCAGAATACTGCAGGCACTTGGAAATGTTGTTGATATGTTTCAACATATTGCTCAATTGTTCTTTTTATAAATATTAGTATAGATACCTACATAATAAACATCTTTTAACCAACGCTTGTTGACACTTTTACGAGTGTGGGATTGGTTAATATTTATGACAGCTTAATTCTCGTTATCATCGAAGTTTTGAAATAATTTATTTTATGGGAACACGTGTAAATAAAATGGTACCGATCCCTCGGGTCGGGTAATGTTGAATTTTTATATTCAAACTTTTAGTAGTGGCTTTGAGTCTGGATTTGTGCCCGGTGCAGGGCAATTGGTTTGCCACTTATTCCATTATGGAATGTAAACTTAACTGGTAAAACGTGGGAGTGTACTACACTAATTTGCCAACTTCTTCGGGGACTACAGGCGTGATGTTACATTTTTACATGTAAGTACAATGTATGTATTTGATATAGGTACATGTTGTCATGGATATTTTCCTTATTGATAGACAGAGATTAAGGATTTTCACTAGCTACAGTACTTGCAATTTTTTTCACCTCTTCTATACTCAATAAATCGTAATACATAGGTATGTGCTTGTCTATTGGAGGAATTTCTGGTCCGGACTTTTTATAAGGGTTTCAATTTAATTTTAATTTTAAGTATTTTCTTTCAATGTATACATATAATACTATACATATCAGTAGTAGTATTTGCCAAGTTTAACTTGTAAATCACACACATGTACACATGTCGCAATGAATTTTTTTCTGAAACAGCTAGCGAACAACCCAATATTAGCGCCGCGGCGGCAGAGGAATAAATTAATTCAAGGTTAGGGTTTCTTGTAGATACTAAAGCATGAGGCTCAATGTTTTAAATGCTACAATAATTTAATTACAGAACTAGTCGTTTGGTTGAACGATTTTGTTCAATGCGCAGGCTAGCCGGACAATTAAGCGCCAACTTCAACAAGTTGGCCGCAATGGATACCTATATCTATTATATACCTACGCATGTGGAAACTATATTTGATCGATGGTTATTTGTTTATCTGTCGGTTGTGAAGATGGAGAGTCGAGGGCTATCTATTAATAGAGATTTATACATAGGTCGACGGTGAGAAAGCGGGCGACAGTGTCCCGCGTGTTTGACAACACGCTCATCGTTCAGTCGGTCAATACCACAGTAATGGCTCACCTAGAAATGTATTGCATGCATCGTTGTAAATTATCGACACTGGCATAAGGTGCGGCTCCGCTCGCCGCATACCACGGATTGTACAATACGTTAAAATTGGAATTGCTTTACATTGGAACAATCATATTATTAAAAGGAGTCTTTATATTATATTTTTCTTTCAATTGCTTTAGCCTTCATAAGAATCCGTCCTAGATGGAGGTACCAAAGACACTGAAACGTAATCCCTAATTTCTGCAGTGAGATAGTAGGTAACTGATGTACCGTATTTATTTTCAAACTGACAGTCATTGTAAATTTTAATCTATGAACTTCTATGTATTAGTTATAGATATGAATGAGAAGTTACATTATGGACATACAACCTATAACTATTGTGTGAAAAAAGGACGAACGTTTTGTACATTAGAAGAGATCTCAATAACTACTCAATGAGTACATGTGCGATTTCAGTCAGTCCCACGGGCGGCCAATATCATAAATATTCCTGAGGACGAATTTGAATCATGTGATTCCCCGCAGATCCGTAAAAACACCAACACCGTGATAAGAACGGATCGTAAAGAGAAAGAGCTTACCTTTTTTACTATGATCAGAAAGCGTCAAGTCCAGGGTGGTGCTAATCGCCGTGAGCACCAGTAGCAGTACCACAAACCCAGCGAAGGCCTGTTGGTTGACAGTGAGCGGCGGCACCGAGTCAGCAGGCCCGCGCACGCAGTAGTCCAGCTGGTACAGCCGAGCTGACAGATTGTACGTGGACATGGTGCTGTCGTTGACGCAAGAGGCGAACCTGGTGAATAAGTCGGAGGCTAAGAATATGACATAGAAACAGGCCATATCGTGCTCCTAGTCACCAATTTTGCCATATGCCTACTTAATTAGTGCGGTACCCTTTGTATAGGGTGAAAATTACATTACAGGTCAGTTTGTTCATTCAAAATATTAAAATCTTCAGAAGGTGTCCAATACAACTAGTAAGCTCGTTGACCTGGTCGACAGCTACGTAAACTGTACTACAAACTGTACTTAACACAAAAAATATAAGGTTTTCTTTTCCATGCTCCTTGACGTGAGGAATCCTTGATTCCATTGTTAGTTAGTGAGCTTAATACAAGTGCTTGGCGAACCGTCATTGTAATATCCGGATTTTTAAGGATATTATTCTTAATGGTCTCAAGGGAGTCCTCGCAGCTCAGAATAGCTTATCTAAGCAGAGTGACTTCCATAGTGGTAGCTAAACGAGAGGACCAACTTAAGAATCGCTGTAAGAGTTAAAAGTGGCCTTTACAAGAACAGATGATTCAATCGACTGATATACATCCTCCTAAAATTACTGTCATTATTAAATCAGTTAACTAATTAGGTTTGGATGTAAGTGTTATTTAAATACGTAAACACTGGCCGCTGTTTGCAGTTGGTGTAACATGTACAGACATACGAACAAACCCGGAGAGAAACAAACCAAGAGCGTAGGGCGGCAGGGGCGGCGGGGGCGGGGTGCTCGGCGGCCGGGGCGCAGCGCCGCGACACGCATACGCCGCGGTGCAGCCGCGTGTGGTTGAAGTTGTGCACGTAGTTGGCCGAGTAGCGCTGCGAGAAGCACGACAACTGACAAAAAGTTCCACTAAACATTTCACTATACATGGTCACACATCGCATCATGTCTTGTCACTGAACCCTGCTAGATGTGAGCCTTTCATAATGAACGCTTCTGTGCACTTAATCGAGGATTTTTGCTCATAGTCTGCACGCCGGGAATGGGGCTTGGAAATCGCAGGGCATAGCTTTTTTCGACGTCTACGAGGCGCGGCTCTGCCCGGCGACGTCTGTTGCTCGCCCCACGAAAAGTTGATGTTTGCTTGGATCCCTAGATAGAGCTTGAAACTCCTTACGTCTCGAATTTTATCGGATAGGAATTTTTCAAATCATCTGGGCCTGATGATAAATATTTGATAGATTTGAATGGAGTTAAAGACTTCGTATTAACATAGTTCTCACTCTCCACTCTCTATCCCGTACCATCAAGATATTCTCATAATACCACCGCGAGGGCCCTTTGAATCGAAAACAATCTGGTGCACTGCCCAGTGCGTATGTTGACCCGAAGACATCATTAAAACTGTTATGTAACACGCTTTGCAATCCAAAAATAATGGAAATGCACAAAATATAAATATCAAAAGTGTGTCAAACGCCTAAACAAATAATATAATAACCGCAATAAATGGAGGCGTTACGCTCGAGGCGCACTGGTTCCATATAGAATTGTGTCGCCGGCTTTCGCGAAAACATTCCGTTGCGTAATGTATTACTGTGATCGCGCCGTTACGAGACCGGAGCGCGCGGCCGGCGGATTTGGGCACTCGGAGGCCTCGGAGCTGGTTCAGAGCAGAGGGGTTGGACTATTTTCAGCCTCAGCATCATGTCATAGAGTACAATTGCAGTTTATTTATGCATATCATCATATAACACGTAACTTCGGGTGGCCTTGGTACAGCAGTGGACTTACAGACGGCGTCGGGTGGATGGTTATCAGCACTGGTTGATTCTCGGTGTATTATCATATCCTGAGGTGATTAGGTTTTGGAAAATAAAAACAGTTAAATACGCATAATTAAAGTGACTTATCTTTTTTCTATTACATAAAGTGCTACGAAATTTTAAGTTGTGGTAAATAATATTATTCAATACGAGTTACCTAAGAGATAAGTATCTACAAAATATTTTATTGGCTTACCGTATAATTATGTCAAGATATTAAAAGTATGAAAAGTAATGGCTGATAGAAGCGACTCGTCCCCAACATTTTTTAATTCTCTCAAACTTTATTGCGTAATAGTTCATTGAGCTTAATGCTAATACGCCCTGGACGCACTTATGCAATACTTACTACATTACGATGTAGAAAAATCAAGAAAATCTCAAATAACAATGACAGGCACGATCAGAAGTTCGCAAACAGGTCAAAATGTCAAAACAACACTTAAATTTGTTGGTTGGCGTAAGATCGAAAGAGCGGGTTTACAAATTGGGCATTATTTGGCTATGAATGACACTTCGATCCGGAGTATGTTAGTGGCATAAGGAGGCCGTTGACCGTCGCCCCCTCCCTCCCAGCCACTCCTTTCACTGTCGATGAAACGCCGGTGGCCGGTAAACCCTAACCTGCTTACCTACGTGCTACATATATAAGGCACCTAACTATGTACGTACAGGAATTTCGGGAAATTATGCGTTGTTACGAGCAAAAACTTGTAGAAAACGGTTGTAAGAGACGCGCTGGTGAACTACCGAGAGTTCGCTGTAGTATGCGGGCTGGATTGAACCTTGTACAATCAGCGACGAGCTGCCCTTCTTTTTCTGATTCAATATTATGGGATTTGACACAATAACCAATAACTAAAGAATATTCTAAATATTCGAGCAAAAAGGGCGGGCTCTACGTTAACAAATGTTTTTGAGACCTTATTTAAAATATTTCCGAGGATTACTGTATAATATGTAGTAATTATCATTATTAAGCTTCTATCACATATTGTGATAGATGCTTGATAATGGTGATGTGACAGATTATATTATAATACTTTAACTTATAAACTTTATGCCTCAAATGAAGAATTGAATTGAAATGCAAATTCAATTGAACGCTGTAAAACTTGGTGAAGTCAACCCTATCTTACTTTCATCGTGGTGAAGAGCGGGTTGTGGCCTTGAGCTTGCAGTTCGAAGCTGCCGAGACAGTACACGCCCCGGGTGGCCAAGCAGCCCGCGTACTCGTCCAGATCGAACAACTTTGGCATGTTGTAGTACTCCTCGTCTGCAAGATAACGAATACGATAACATTGACTATAACCCGCAAAATGCTACCAAACTGAGCGGCTGTCTCTTACAATACACACAAAAAAAATCTTTAAACATCTACTATTCATTTAAAAATAAGGTTTACATGGAGTATACTCGTATGGACATCCATGGTTCGATTCTTTCGATCTTAAAATTCGCAGTAGAATTATGGAGTTTAAATTACGCCTTATAGGTACTATTCTACCTTACTTGTCGCGGAAATACAGGTGTGATGTTATGCTTATAAAAAATACAAATTTATTTATACGCGGTACTACCACTTGAAATGTACAAAGTCGTAAAATGAAGGATCGGCGGGGAGTTAACGAATAATGAGCAAATGGTAAATATATAATCGACCCATTTGTCAATGTACTGTTAGAATATGGGTCTCTTCTCAACTGAGAGGGTTAAGGCCATAGTCTGCCATGCTGGCCAAGTGCGGGTTGGCAGATTTCACACACCTTATAACTTTTTTTTTCTAATACTAAAGCGTCCAGTTTTCTTGTTTTCCATCACCGTTATATTTAGCAAATTATATTTAAACTATTAATTTAATTTAAACTATTAATTTAACTTAAAACGCACTTTTATAAAGAGGTGCGCGCCATGGATTTGAACCCAGCAACCTCAGAGTGAGAGGCAGAATTCTTAACCACTAGGCTATCACTGCTCATTTAATTACTCATAGAGTTTAGAAACTACATTTATGTTAATGTGTACCTGCGTCAAATACTATGAGACATCGATCTGTGCGTCTGTGTGTCGGCTAGCTCTATGTACCATGTGTTTAATGCAGTTTCACTATCATTTGTAAAATTAGTGTCGGTATGGCATGTACATACAGTATTCGTATATTGATTTACAAGTGGTAAAGAAAAACGTTGCTTTCGATTAAGTCGTGATATAAGGCTACACAGAATTTCGAGACGAAACGCAATACAAATGAATCTAAGTTGTAAGTACTTATGGATTTTTAAACCTCGGAAATACATTATGAATTTGCAGCCGGGTGAGTCGGGCAGTTCGCTAGTATGTGTATAAATGAGATGGCTTTTATATTTCTTAGATGATTTCACTTAGATAGTTTCACCAACGGCAGAACCACGAGCAACAATTCCTGTAAAGTTTCCCCATCGCAGCAGTCTGCAACCTGATCATCAGTGATCACCGTTGCCTATTGAGAATACATGTAAAGAAAATTAGAAATACAATCGTCCCTACAGTCATTTGTCCCTTATTATATTTTTTCAGGGTTTTTTAAATATTCAATATCAGTGTGAAAATATATTGTTTTTCCAGCTATTAAAAATCTATATAAAATTTTAACGAAATTGATGAATGTGGAAAAAGCACGGCAAGTACGCAAGTATAAGGATATTTAGCACTCCGTGCTCTCTGCCTACCCCGTAAGGGACTTGAACGTGACATGAAGATATGTATGTATGTAAATTTCAACAAAGTCATGTTTTAAGTTGATATATTTTCATGTCACAGCTGGACAAAGCTGAATATTAAAATAAAACATAATCATACAATACCATAAAATGTAAATAAGATAGTAAGCAAAAATTTTTAGTGGCGACCTCATTAGCTAAATAAGAGAACAATACCTATAAAATGATGCTGATATAAAGAAATTAGTCCTACTGCGTTGCAACGAGAACTGAGAATTATAATATGCTTCACGAGTATTCCTCGCCTAACTACAGTAACTGCCCTGAGGTGCTTGAAATAGTAACTGTCTTCCTCGGTTGCCCTGGGCATCTACGCGTTTGGAGCGAAATTGTTATTTCTATTAGAAGTCTGATCCATATGGACTTTGAATAGTGGTTACGAGTAGGATGCACAATAGACTAAGTACATGAAAAAGAACTACGCCTCATAAGTAGTAAAAATCTCATAAAAGTATTACTGATAAAGTGCTATTTTAATTTTAAGTATTATTTTCATGTATTCGAGGAATGTTTATTTATTCTTTAGGTTTGTTTACAAAGGACCGACTTAAAGTCAATTGGCGTTTCCTGTCAGCCAACCCAGATGATAACAATTCTCTTAATTAACGCAAAATTAAATGTTACAAGCTCGATAACTTTCTTTGAAGGAAGATGGTCTCTGCACAATCGCCAGGGGCCTACCGCGATGGTATAATAAAAATCACTTTCCATAGAATGAGTTAAAAGCGACATACCAGTGAGGTCGTAAATAATTCCCTCAGAGGCCTCTCTGCCCCTGACGGCCAGCCGGCGGCCCTCGATCGCGTACAAGCTGCGGAATCCATCGCCGCCCGTGAGATGTTCATCGAGCTTCGTGCCCACGAAGCCGTCAGAGCCGGCGGAGTCGCTGGCGTTCACCAGAACAGCTCCGAAAACACTAGTCACGCCTTGCTCAACGTCGGTTTTATTGAAGTTTAAGTGTTGTCCAATAACGGCCAGGTAGTCGTATTGGTTGGTGAGCAAGTGGTCGGCAGTGAAGTGGCCGTTGGTCGCGAAGTTAGTGGCCACCACGAGGGTGGCGAGCGCGAGGGCGGCGAGCGCGCGCAGCGACATGGCGAGACTGACCGCCGCACCGGCCACCTCCACCACGCCGCCGCACAGCCTTACCATCGTTCAGTCGTTTATAGTATTTGATATGTTTATGTAAGTGTTCAAGTTCAGCAGATATTTATTTACAGTCATGTACGAAAGCAGTTATTGCAGGACATTATTATAAATGGGGGCTATTTTCATTTAGTTTTTTAGAGAACGTTGTCTTTCATTATAACAACAAAGGGTCTTACCGCACTCTAACATGGATTACAAATTATAAAACAAATAAAACGGTCAAATTTTAAGAACACGATTGAAATGTTTGTTTACAGCGAGTATTCAAAAGGTTAATTATGTCACATAACTAAAAAACTGCGTAATAAATTGCAGCAGACGCTCTGCCGGCCGGCGTGGGAATACTTACGTAAGAAAGAGATGCATTTAGATAAGTATTGTTCGACCGCGCATCGAACCCGAACTACTCGCTGCAACATCGACCGCGAGCTGGCCGTGACATGCAACACCAATCTGTGTTATATAATTTAAATCTAAGCATCGTAAAAAGATCGTCTGGTGGTCAGCTGGCCCCTACTTGTCTCTCCTCGGCCACAATGTAACACTGCGTTGAGAATTATTCACATTAGTCACGCTTTTGTGATTGCTAGATGTTGATTATTAAAATATTTATTCTTATATCTATTAATTCACGCTCTTTCTGGTTTTAGTTATGTAGGAAGTGCAAGCGGGAACATGACGGAGGTGTCGGTCTAGTGACCAGTGTTGTTGAGCTGGGTGGTGCAGGTTCGATTCCCATACAGAACCAAAAATATCTGTTTAGTTATCTGGTACGAACATTACTTATTTGAATAGGTACTTAGTAATGTGTTCACAAAGTTTGTTAGCTACGATTTGTGGGAATGGTCGCGGGTTGTACCTAAGTCGTGGGTCGCGGAGAACGTAAGGGTCACAGGTGTGTCGCGCTGGGAGGGCACCGGTTCGTTCCGCTGGAAATCCCGTAGTCTTTCTATTAACGACGATTAAAACCACCATAAGGGGTTTTAGCGTGATATAAATCCCATATAAACAGGTACATGTCCCAGGGTACAAATGTATTTTTTAAACATTTCCCGCCAAAATATAAAGGTAATGTCTGAAGAAACCTACTCAAATCTAACTTCATGGGCACTAGTATGATTGGTGTGAGCGTACCAAACACTGTGCATGGTGGCAGGGGACAGCCTCACCCTCTGTGTCAGAACCTAGGAAACAGTTGAGCATTTCGCGCTGTGAGCTATCTGCACATGCCTCGTATACTTATCCCCTCACTTTATGTGCTCCACAGCTATGTACTCCCAGCACGTACGCCGGATACTATTTATCGTATCTATTTCCGTTTGATATGGCACTTTATTTCGCGTGCGGTCCCTGACCTACGCAACATACAAACCAACAAACGTATGTATGTACACATAGGTATCTATTGTTGTGTGATTGTTAACCCTCCGGAGGTCGCCGCAGTGTTATGTCGCTAATGTTAGTGATATGGCCCGGCATCTAAAGTGGTTAAAGTAAAGTGTCACTTTGGTTATTTTGCATGTGGAGGGGGAGGTTATAGATCATTATAAACTAGGGGTCTAGTTCAAAAACGAACAGTAAGAGAACTGGGCTACGTTTGTTGTCTTCGACCACATACAATACCTTTATATCACATGTTTTATGTACATTGTCTGCTGCGCTATGGGACGTGGGTTGCGAGTTCAGGTACACATCCGGTGAAGATTCATTAAAATATAATTTTATAAATAGGGGAAAAAATCTATACTTTGAGCACTACGCAAAGAATATTATTGGATCGCTACGTACCATAGCGTAAACGCCGATCCCAACTGGTTCTCTTCCTTATAAATGACCTCTGTTAACTCTATCAGTTTCTGATATTATTGTCATATATTTTAACATAGATTGTACCGTGCGCAGAGCCTAGAGCACATCGATGTATGTATGTTATACAATATGTAGGTAAGCACTTCCTTTTACATTTGCTAAACTTATAATTGGCCTCCTTTGTTTTTCAGTCATAGCACTTTTAATAAATCAATGCAGCCTTATAAGTTGTTTTATACATGCCCGTTTTTTCGTCTGATTTCTCTATAATTTTCTTAAGTTTACAAACAAATGGCTTAATAAGAGCACCATTAAAAAACATAAGATGAGCTGTCACCTAACATCACATGATGTCACATTCCATGAAGCAAAACTATTATAAATGGGCATAACTCGCAGAAGTTATCTAGACAGCTCGTTAAATGACGCATAGCATTAACTGCCTATAAAGTATTTGTTTAGTATTAGGCGTAACATTGTTAGAGTGATGTTAGTATTAAAAATTCTCACACACGTATATAATGATAGCTAATCTACTTGCCATTCCGTAGGTACCTAACGGTAGACCGAGTGGGCTGGCGGGAGGAAGAACGCATACTTCGCTAGTGCGATGTTGATTTCTGCGTGTTATGTCCAGTGGCGTAGAGTCGCCCGCTGCCGCCGCGCACGTAACTTGCCCACATTTCCCTTTCTCCGCGAGCGAGCGTGCGACCACGAAACGTGAGGAAGAAGCGGCGATCTAACATTATGTAACGATTTAATGACACACAAATTACCTTCACCTTTCGAAGCTAACAACAGTTGTTTAATAGATACAGAAAAGTCACGGAGCGCACATGTCATAACACATCTTCCGCCAGATGTGCATCCACCCTAACAGGTAATAATGGTACCTAACTAGTGACAACTTGTAATAATGGTCTAAATACTTCTAGTCAACTAAACGCGCTTAAATAAAGTTATACAAAACCCTTTCTTGTCACTTTCTTAGATGGTTTTTGAACAAGTTAACATAAATTTGAGATTCGTTTGTCTATTTGTATCTAATTTCAGTAATACTCGACTTGAATTTTACTATTTAATGAGCTTTGGTATTAGAAAATATAGCCTAGGTTCTTGAATGACCTATCAAAGACGGGGATTTGGATTGTTACCTAATTAATTTAGTATTGATTAATATGATTAAGTATATCATCACGTCCTCCCACGTCCCTTAAGCTGTTGATTATTAATTATTTTATAACAGTACTTTATTATTGATTGTAATCATGTTGAATACCTTACAAAATTACAATGATGTACCTACATGTGCCTGGTAATAAAGATAAATGTTAACCCTGTTTACTAATTATGAACAATAATAAATACTTTGGTTCTTCGTGTACGTTAATTTAATGAAAATATACTTCTACCTTCGCGGCCGCACGCGGGCTGCGCAAACACATAACCAGTTGGAGGTGTTGTAACACTGGCAACACCGACTGCGGGAGCCGGCTGACACACTCACGGTTTCCGCTCCACTTCTTCCTCGTACTCTCACCCATTAATTAAACGAAATTGTTAAAGACTCGCACTTTGTACATCACACGTGGCTATTAACATAAACACGTACTTTATTCGTTCCTAGGTAACGGCTGCGTAAAGCGCCTGATACAAGTTTATAGCAACTGAATGCTTCATTTATTGCTATGTTAGTATTCTAAGTAGCATTAAATGATGTGTAGAATATAAAAAAATATGACTGCAGCTGTAAGGTGTTTCATTGGTTTATTTCAATGTGTTTTCTTCTACTATTAGGAGACATATGTAATATATTTGTTTAACGATAATGATTATTACCTATGTTGTTTGTACAACACGGGGCGAAAAAACGAGAGAAATGAAGTGACACGCGTATCTAACAATAAATGATGGTTACAATGCTTTTAATATCCTTAAGGTCTTTTTATCATTCCATTGTTCGGAATACGTATGCTAGTCAACAAGGCTAGCTTAGTTAGGGTTGGCAGACATACAACGTAGACTATTACGAAGATGTCAAAGACGTGCAGGATTTCTCAGCGGGTCCATCTTCATTTATGCAATGAGTTATGTTTAACGTTTGAAAATACATGTACCCTATTGAAGTCAAAATAGATTCTCAGGATTCGAACTACTGACTCTCAGAGTGGAAAGTTGTTTTCTAAACTATTAACTAAGCTAGCTCGCTGGTTGCGAAAAATAAAGACGAGTATATTGTTTAAATATTAGCAAAAATCTTAAAATTTTATAAGTACCCTCAGAAATTCTGATTTGTATCTTTTAAGGTAAGTGTTAAAAATATACAGGAACATGCTGGGAAAGTGCAAAGCTAAATATTAATACATCATGTCGTTCCAGTTACCGGTGTGTTGTGAAGGAGTTTGACTAAGTTAGTTGTTTATTATTCCGTTGTGTTGCACTGCAGCGCGCCTTTCGGTGTTTCGCTATAAGCCCGCGGGTACACTTCAACACGAGACCAGTTTTAGTTCTGCTTTTATATTGAGTAGTCCTTGAAACCGTATAATCTACCATTATGCACTCTGTGGAACTATAAAGGTGAAGCCTGTCTCCGAGCCGACCGCAGACCAGTTTGTGTTCACCATTCAATGGAATCCGCGAAAATCTGCAGCTGATCTCAAATAAAATTTATGTTTTGCTGTCACACGAGTTATCTTCCGATGTTAAATCATGTCAAAGTGCCCTCATGCTGTTCATCCATTGACATACCTATTTGAATTTTTAATGGCCGGTTTAAGGTTACCTACAAAAACCTAATTTGCCCTAGTATTCAATGTCTTGAAACAGTAGCTTATGGGTAAATTTTGATTGTAACCCTTTTAATTAGAAGTAGGGTGGTAGTTGCTTCAAAACTCTTGGTTACAACGGTTCCATGCACAGCTACGAACCATCAAGAGAGTTCTCACCTCAGGTACATATTCGATCAAAATTTGCTTAAAATGTTAGTAATATAACCTTGAAAGTCCGGTTTCATTCACCTCCGGGACGTTTCAGGGTTGCGGGCCTCTGTGATTTTGAACTTCAAGTCACTCGATAACCGTGAGGAATGATTAAGGATACATTAATTCTTCCCAGAAGTGCACTTGGCATGAGAGTCGTACGTCTACTTCATGACATGATAAGGTTCAGAATTCAAACTCCGTGATCAGAGAGAACAAATAAGGTGAGTAGTGTTAATGGAAACTGGAAGAATGGAAACTGGGACGATCAGTACAGTTTTCGATTTGTGTAATATTAAGGAGTGATTATTACTTGTAGCAACGGTCAATATGTGCACCGGAAGTAATCGACCTACCCTGCAGTGTCTTCCATAACGTTCTCACAATGCGTGTGAAGTTTCCCAATACGCACTTGACCAGCGTTAGGGACTATGTTCTTAAACCTTCTCATTGGTAGAAAAGGCGCCGCTGATAGTAGCTTATTATGATAATAACACTAAATAAGACTATATGTAGATGCATCCATTCCATTTGGCGCTTTGCGTTAGTCAAACTAGCTAATGTTCAGTTGAATGTTGCAAGTGCAGTAGCGGTTGACCTATCGAGAAGTCACGATGTCGTAACCATTAATAACAATTCAATAAAAGTCCTTAACTACTATTATTTGAATTTAAATAAATGTCTCGTTTCACGACACCTTTATTTTTACTTTTTCGTTTGTAAACATTGTTATTTGTTTGTGGCTTTTTTTTCGGTTTTGTTGGTATTTATAAACATAAGTAATAAGACCAAAAATCAAACTAGTCCAGTGACATTCGTTTCTGCGCTCAGTTCAGATCAGGAATGTGAGCGACAGAAGCCTGACTCACTTCAGTGCGTTGCTACGAACATTAAGCGTTAACCGAATTTCTTAACTGGCCGGTTAGTCCGTCAGAGGTTACGTTAAGCGTCAACTGAATTCCTTAACTGGCCTGTTAGTCCAGTGATTAGTGAAGCGAACTGCTGGGCCGGGGGTCGTGGATCCATTCCCAACTAAGACAAATATTGAGCCAATTGAGATAAGTGAAAGCAATAAATAGAAGGGCATCGTAGGGGCATCTGGTCATTTGAAATGGCGGGAAACAAGTTATGGATAAACTTCGTAATAGATTGATTTAATACTTTACATGTAACCACAAACGCTAAAACATATCACGTTCACACTGTGAGCATTTTCTATGATAACATTTCGATGGAACTCTCGCAGAAAAGCATCGCCCTCTCTTTTTCTTGCGTTATGACACCTTCTGCCCGAGCCAGCACTCACCGCGTCACTGTCACTTGTTTTTGCGAAATAGATTCAGTACTTCGAGCGTTTTGTTGTGTTCTCTCACTAAAAAGAATATATTCTACCGTATTAAAGTAAAATATTGCGCAATATTATGTAAAGTACCGAAAAATTTGAACTATACAAATTAGCGTGCCTGTTCTTTTTTGAAAACTTATTTTATCTCCGTAGTAAACTGACAATCCGTACACAAAGCTGTACTTGGCGAACGAGGTCACAATCTGTCCGGTGGTGACCATATTCTGTACCAGCGGTCACTACCGAATACCTAAAGATTTTCATTTAGT
>DWEE01001090.1:0-14261 GCA_018245755.1 Parelbella macleannani | reverse complement strand
ATCGTTTCTCTTTGTCTAACGGTTGGACGTTGCCGCTTACAGGAAGCCGTATGTCTTCCGAACTCTGTATATGTATAATATCTCTATGGCACTAAATAGTTTAAATTTTACCAAAATAATAAATTATGTCTTCACAGGGACGTAATTTATGTAACAATTCATGAGTAACTTATTGTTCACGAGTTTTTTTTAAAAGCTTTGTCGAACAGACAGTATTTTTTCTGCCTCTCCGTCCATAAGATTATTTTAAAATACTTCTTACTTAATCTTTGTTATTCCGAAGTAAAACTTTTGATAACCTTTGTAGTCAAAGAAAAAATTTTTTTTTGTTTCTAAAGTAATATCGGTATTATTTTAATTGGATTGATTAATGTATTATATTGTTATTATTGTTTTTATATAAATGTACACAAATTTAATTTTATTGCAGTGGAATTGTAAGAAATTTTACTTCGGAAAATTAATTATGATCTTCGTAGTAACTTCGTTAAATTGTCTTAAGTATATAAATGTAATTATGGAAATGTCGTGTCTGACATAATGCACTGCGAGATTTGATGACATAGTTTGTATGATAAAAGTATATTATTCGAATCATATCAACAATGAATAATGTATGATAAATTATTACCGGATATATTAATGCATTATAGTTTCGTAGTAACAAATATATACATATATTAGATATGCAATCCTTTCGATTGCGTTATTTGAAAGGAAAATGTACATTCAAGGAAGTGATATCTCACAAGCAAGACGATTGTTCTAGTGTCTCAAACATTATAAATAAACCTAGAACCTGTAGGTAGATTTGTTATAAGTATGACTCGTTCATAAGGAAAGCGGGTCATGCGAGTGGAGTACACGAATTGAGTCCCTTTCACAGTCAAACTTACACTCAACATTATGTTCGGTTGCAAAACATGATTCCAATTTTTGTTACACGAAACTATAAACGTAATATAACGCCTCTATATCCCCGAAGAGGTAGACAGGGGAGTGTTCCTAGTACTCTCCCCTAATTTTGCAGTTATGTTACTGTTATAAACAGGGGGTGGTAAGTGCCACTACTATAAATTTCAAATTAGAAAGCCCAATACTTGACTTCACCCCTAGTATAAAATCCAGGATTTTTGGAACAGCAATGCACTCCTAAAAGGTCGACCAACGAGGCAGTCAAAAAACTTTCAAGTCATATATATAATCCTATAATGGTGAGAGTTAATAAGAAAATTTCCGATTGCATAAGTTAGGGTAATCCCAAAGGCAAACGAAAGGGAATGCTTTTCTCTTAGTTGTGTTTAAATATAAATACCTATATGGGTATTTAAAAGTAATAACAAAAATAGAAACGCGATGGCGGGGCGGCGGCGCGGGCGGCGCGGGCTGCGACGTGGACGACCTCATCCACCTGCGCGGCCCCCTCACTGAAGACGCCGTGGTGCGGGCGTTGCAGGCGCGGTTCTACCAAAACAAATGTTATGTAGGTCTACTCTCTAATTATCATGATGTTAATAGCTAACTTACTACATCTTACGTGAGCAGATAAGGCCCACGGCAGGCCCATGCACGACTACTTTGTTATTACCGGTCGTAGTCAAGTGTCAGCTCGAAGGAGCTAGGTCGGCACGTATTGAGCGGCAGTGTGTGGCAGACGTCGGTGGGGCCCATCCTGGTGGCGCTGAACGCGTACACGGACGCGGCCAACGCGCTGACGCCGGCGGCGGCGCGCGCGCAGCGGCCCGAGCTGGCGCGCCTCGTGCACGACGCCGTGCGCCACCAGGCCGACACCGGCTGCCCGCAGGCCATCATACTCTCCGGTATTATATGCACACTTCTATTTTCTGACCCATCACTTCACTTGTGAACATAGGTAATAATTTTTGATGTCAATTACAATATTCCAACAGTACATTACTTTCAATGCATGTAAAAATATCAACCGAATAATAATTTTTTTTTTTTAATTTTCACTGTGTTAGATCTATAACATTAGCTACAGAAGCCTACAGCTAAAGCGATTTACGTTCAAAGTACGATAGAACGAGATCTGTAGGTAATGTGTGCGTACTTAATGTCGGTTATATCTGCGTAGGAGTTTCGGGCTCGGGCAAGACGTACGCCTCCATGGTGCTGTTGCGGCGACTGTTCGACGTGGCGGGCGGCGGGCCCGAGACCGACGCCTTCAAGCATCTGGCCGCCGCCTTCACCGTGCTGCGCTCGCTCGGCACCGCCGCCACGCACGCCAACTCCAATTCCAGCCGAATCGTCAGTGCTTGCTTTCTTAAACAATATTTCTTATGATGTCATAACGAATTAAAATGTTTTGTATCACATCCAACAATAATAATAATGTTTTACTGGTAATTAAACGACCCCCACAATAAATGTGTTTCCGCCGCGACTCCGCTGCAAACGGCGGAAGCTCATGAGGAAAAATCTCGTACAGATCCGTAACCAGTTGGGCCATTCCGAAAAACGTACGTGAGTTAAGGCGGTACATATGTATATAATCAAGACAGAACAGGTTGAGTAATAACGAAAGAGGTTGAACTTGCAAATAACGACATGAAGACCGCATGAAAGGGTAATAAACAAATTCTAATAGAGAGCACAGTACAAAAGAGAGGATTACGATATGTATTTCAGGGCCACTTCATCGAGGTGCAGGTGACGGACGGCGCGCTGTACCGCACCAAGATCCACTGCTACTTCCTGGAGCAGACGCGCGTGGTGCGGCCGCCGCCCGGGGAGCGTAACTACCACATCTTCTACCAGCTGCTGGCCGGCCTGGCGCCCGACGAGCGCGCGCAGCTGCACCTCGACGGCTACTCGGCGCAAGATTTACGGTACTAGTATTTCTAAAAAATTAGTCTCCGTTCCCTTCTAATCCTCATAATTCCCGTTTATTCGACGCTTCTATCCGTTATCAACTACTAGCTGGACAATTATTTTAGTCCAGTTATTTTAGGCGTCATCTACGCAAAAAATTCTAATGAACAAAATTTTGGTGTAAATCTTTATTAAGATCTTTTTATTCTTATCACGGTTCACATTACATAAAACATGATATTGCCGAGTGCCAAATATTCATGTATACCTGCCACCCTTGTATATTATTTAGTTTTTTTATGCATGTAAGTTGGTTTCACAGAATTTGACTAACAGTAAAAATGACTCCTTTAACATTGAGAATTTAAATTGCATATCCCTCAAATGAAATGTACTTTCAGTATAACCTAAGTATATATATGTACATTTACGAAAGTAATTTGTTTTTGAAGAAGTTCAATAGGCAAAACATAATTAATTAATATCTAATATTATTGTTCTTTAAGATATCTGGCCTCGTCGCACGGCCGACGAGCGGAGGCGGAGGATGCGGCACGCTTCCATGCTTGGAAGAGCTGTCTTGGCGTTCTGGGCATTCCGTTCATGGACGTCGTGCGCGTCCTGGCCGCCGTGCTTCTGCTCGGCAACGTAGCTTTCACCGACGGAGTAGGCGGCGCCGCCGAGCCCACTGGAGAGGTACAAGTAATAAAATACTTTTATATCGTGCGATAAGCATCATAGTAGAGGTTGTAAAAAATATTGCTTTCCCGTAAAAAATGTTGTATTCCCAATACCTAATTGATGACGCGAGATGTACCTAATAATCTTCAAATACAGACCAATAATGTGAAGTAATGCAATAAGTGTGGGTCGCGCGGGCGCAGGCGGAGCTGGCGGCGGCGGGCGGGCTGCTGGGCGTGGGCGCGGCGGCGCTGCTGCGCGGGCTGGGCGGGCGCGCGGCGCGCGGGCGGGCGGTGCGCGCGCCGGCGTGCGCCGCGGCGGCCGCGCACGCGCGCGACGCGCTCGCCAAGGCGCTCTACTGCCGCACCGTCGCCACCATCGTGCGCCGCGCCAACTCGCTCAAGCGGCTCGGCTCCACGCTCGGCACGCTCTCCTCGGACTCGAACGAATCGGTGACTGACGATCGTGTTACTCATTTAAACTCATCCACTCCATATTTCGCCTCACCGATCGCATCGCCTCCAGCATTCTACAACTAGACTTTTTTGAACCGAGAAAATGAGAGTATAACGAGGAATACTGAGTAACAACGACCTTTGGTATATTATTTTCAAATGCTCCTGATTCAATATGACGTGTACATCATCGCGGTACTGGGTATAATCTTTATATAAATGTACGAGTATGAGAGGAGACCCATATTCCAACAGGGGAATGATAAATGGGTCGATTAATGTCATATTTATTATTGAAGTAAATTAATAAACGTATGTGTGTGCAGGTGCACGCGGACGCGGCGTCGAGGCGCGCGGCGCGGGCCGGCGCGCGGGGCCGCATGGCCGCGCTCAACGACGCCGTGCGCCACGCCACCGACGGCTTCGTGGGTATCCTTGATATGTTCGGCTTCGAGGACGTGGCGCCCGCGCGTCTCGAGCACCTCTGCGCCAATCTATGCGCCGAGACCATGCAGCACTTCTACAACACGCACGTCTTTAAGGTGCTTACAGGGTGACCATCGATCGAGACACCGTCGTGAATGTAGCAACGAGTAATATTAATATTGGAATCGGTATCGTTTTAGTCGTCGGCGGAATCGTGCCGCGAGGAGGGCGTGACGGGGGCGCTAGAAGTGGAATACGTGGATAACGTTCCGTGTATCGACCTGGTGTCGTCGCTGCGCGCGGGGCTGCTGGCGGCGCTGGACGCGGAGTGCGCGGCGCGCGGCGCGCCCGACCAGTATGTCGCGAGAATCAAGGCGGTGCACAGGTAAGCAGCTAATTTGGAAACTTATAGAATCTAAAGCAACATTTTCAACCAAAATGAGCTGTATTAGAAATCCTGATTACTTTAAAAATTATCGTCATGCGATTACATTGCCAATTTATATTTATGTAAGTAGATTTGATACACATGGCTACAAACGAAAACCTTAAAGACATTGGGTTAATTATTAGAGGGCACCCACGACTGGCTGAGGCGCGTCCCCCCCACCCGCGGCGCTTCGTAGTGCGCCACTACGCGGGTGAGGTGACGTACGACGCCAGCGAGTTCCTGGACGCCAACCGCGACGCCGTGCCCGACGAGCTGCTCGCTGCCTTCGACACGCGCACCTGCGAATTCGGATTCGCCACACATTTATTTGGCGCTGAACTCAAAGTATATAAATATAATAATAAGTTTCATAAAGTTCTCAAAAATTCAAAAATATCGCCGCCGACAATGTAGGATACCTAAAATTGTTTAATAGTAATGCTAGAGAGGTCGCCCACGGCTATATTTTGCAGTGATATCGTAGCGTGTTTCTTGAACGTGCTACTGCAACTACTTATATTTTTCGCGCAGTATTCACGCTGTAGCACGACAATAGCGGTCCGTTACCGTAAGTGCAGCAATGCAAATAGTTTCTACGTAGGCGAACGTATACGACATACGACAGCATCGCGACTCCATTTCGTTCGTCGGACATCTGTATCGTTACTGAATAGCTACATAAACGCGCCGTGAGTATACTCATTTAGTTTTTGACTATAACATACTTCGCGGCAGGCGCTGGCGGCAGCGGGCGGGCCGGCGGGCGCCGTGTTCCGCGCGTCGCCGACGGCGGCGGGGGCGCTGGGCGGCGCGCTCGGCGGCGCTGCGGGCGCGCCCGACGGACCCACCTCCACGCTCACGCAGGACTTTCATACCCGCCTCGACAACCTGCTACGAACGCTCGTGCACGCGCGGCCCCACTTCGTTCGCTGCCTACGCGCAAACTCCACCGAAACTCCCATGCTTTTCGAACGAGCCACAGTCACCAAACAGGTGAATCTCGTTTCTTCCTCGTCAAATCCGAAAGTTCCCTCACCGCAAGCAGATTCGAATACGATACGAATACGAAGCGATACGAATACGTAACGTTCCAGGTTCGCGCCCTGCAGATCCTAGAAACGGTTCAGCTGATGGCGAGCGGGTACCCGCATCGCATGCGCTTCAAGGCGTTCAGCGGCCGGTATCGCGCACTGTGGCGGCGCGGCGGCGCGGGCGGCGCCGAGCGCGAGTGCGGCGCGGCGTGCGCGCGGGTGCTGCGCTCGGTGCAGGCGGCCGCCGCGCCGCCCGCGCCCGCCTCGCCCGCCGCCGTGCGCTGGGCGCTGGGCAAGCGCCACGTCTTCCTCAGCGAAGGCATGCGCCAGGCACGTAATGCAACACGATTTCTTATTATTAGCATCACTTTATTCCCAAGTTAACACTTGGTCCACGACATATGTATATGTAAATTGCCAGGGAACATAAATCCATATTGTTAGGAGGAATCTTGTCGTGCGAGAATAAATCAATTTTATTATTATTTTAATTTAATATTATGTATATCCGATTATAATTATAGGTACTAGAAAGAATACGAAGAGCCAGACGGCAAACGGCAGCCGAACGGATCCAGACAGCATGGCGAAGGCACCGTATGCGCTGTCCCCGGGGTGTCACGCCGGCTGCACCGCCCGCTCCACCTGCAGCCCTTCCTGCTGCTCCGCCCGCCCCACCTGCGCGCCCGCGCCCCGCGCCCATCGCGGGCACCCCGCCACCTGACCCTGTCGACAAGTGCGATCCGGCACTCGTGAAACGAACGTGTTCACTATTCGGATTAGACTTGGTGAGTGAGGTTTCCTACCGTTAGAGTGCTTCTAATTCGGTACGGCAACGATAACGTGGCTGCGTGTGGGGCAGGAGCGACCGCCGCCGCTGCCGCCATCGCGCGCCTATACGGTGTCCAACGGCGTGAAGCTGAGCTACCCGCAGCAGCGCACCGTGGCGGCCGAGTGGGACGAGGGCGGCGTGCGCCTGCGCGTGGGTGATACTGTCCTAGCGTTGGGCGCCGCTCGCCGCGGACACATCGCGGTGCAGGTCCACATTACTTCTACTGTTATTCTTAACATCAATAACAAAGAAACATAAAATACAAAGCGCTGGGATAAATCATACCTTGAAATAATATTATTAAGATTAGTTGCCAATACATAGAAATAGATTTAATTTCAAATTTAAACACAGAGTAATAATATAAATATGGATAGATTGCACTAATAATTTTCAAAGTACAGTAAAGAATTGCACGTCGCAAATGGTACGTTTACTATAAATATTACATTTGAACATTATAATGGATAATTTTGTTCAACGTTAACTATAAGACTGCCTCGTTGGTCGAGTCGTTGCAAACGCTACTGCCGATCGAGGGGTCCTGGGTTCAAATCCCGGGTTTTTCTTTGCTATCAGATTTTTCTAATTTAGAATTTCTAGTAGTAACTCAGTCTGGAATTGTGCCCGGTGTATGACAGTAGGCTCACCATCTATCCCATGGGGCTGAAACGTAACTTGTGAAACGTGAGAGTGTACTTCTCTCCGCTGCCTATCCCTTCGGGGATTACAGGCGTAATGTTACGTTAAGTATAACGAACATAAGTATAACATGTAGAGCAATATAGAGGAGTATAAACCAGCGGTGAACGTGGCCGTGGCAGGTGTGCGGGCGCACGGTGGCCGTGCCGCACGCCGTGCTGGCGCCGGGCCGCGCGCGCGCCGCGCCGCCGCCGCCGCCCGCGCCCGCCTGACCGCGCCCGCACCGCGCCCGCACCGCGCCCGCACCGCGCCCGCACCGCGCCCGCACCGCGCCCGCACCGCGCCCGCGGGGGTGCTCGAGTGACTATCGATTGACTATTCGAGAGTATGCGTGATATGCTGAAGACAGAAGAATGTTTGAGCCTCCGAAGTAGGGAACGAAAGAATCGACATTTCGAAGAATGGTGCCTTGTACTCGTTAAGTGTAAATAATAGCCTTAAGTATTTATGTCGCGGACTCGCGGGCCGCCGGCCGTTGTGAGCAGTATTACTCTATGTTAAGTTCTCCCGCCACGCATTCTATCAACGCTCGTCTGATGGTGTGTCCTTCACCGACTACCGTCAGTTTTTGATTATTAATATTTTATGTCATTATTATCTTTTGGTGCTAATATTATTTTCAAAATAGATGTATAGACGCATGTAAATTTTAAACTGAGCGACGAATCCGAGAACCTTATTCGTCATTACTAAAGAAAGACTTTCATACATACATATAATATGTTCATGAATACTAGAAATATTTCAACTCGCCCTCAGTTTCACAGATTTTCTAACTGTAACCTATTATAGTCAGCAAAACATACAATAGTATTGATTTTCATTTTTAAGACTTCCATTGTTTTTTTAGTATAAATCAAAACGTTCTTTAGAAATACGGTTGAAAATGTGTAGGTACTTGACAGTTCAAGTACACACAACAGGTATTCCAAACTATTAATAATCAGTTAATACAGGTTACAAATGGGAAACTTGTGTGTCAAACTCTGTCTGCTTGAAAACAAATGCAATAATTTATGATTTCGTCACTTCAGAAATAAACAAGTAGAGGTTGAAGTGTCAAATTGAATCCGTTTCTAATTTAGAAACTTTCAGAAAGCCCCATATGTTGTAAATGATTTTATTTTTTGTATTATAATAGTTTGAATTCAAGCCTGAGCCATATAATGCTGTCACAATTGTGCGTCAGCAATAAAAATAATCTGATTGTGATTTCTTTCTTAATGCATGCCACTAGCAAAAAAAATTCAAGGAGATATTCATTCATGCCTTAACCCCACATTTCTCACAGAATTTCATTTTGTAACTGTAATGTGTGTTGTGTTTTTCAGACTGTACATTTTCAAAATCTATGCACTGTACGCTTTAATTCTGTATGCTAGAACTAGAATCAAAGTATTACTACATAAAACATAGAATGTTATTGTATTTATGCAGCTATATGTATATGTATGTACCGAATGTACACCATGAGTAATCACATAGAGATCTGTAGAGAAATGATATTATTATTGTAAAACGTTACATCACATAGGCGCCGATGCGTTGGTTTACCCGCTATAACACGAAAGATGCAAAAAACCATTACGTGATTTGTGAAAACATTTCAACAATAACAAAATATGTTTATAGAATGCCCGTAAGTAGCTATTGTAATATAGATTTCTGTTACCACACCTTTTCTATAAACAATAGTAGCTACTAATCTACATTCCACGATTGTAACAATTGTAATCTGTCGATATAACAGTTTTACTTACAATAAAGGATTTACGATATCATCATTCACTTGTACGTGTTATCTAGTGTGAGATCTGGGCCACTGACCTACAAACATCTGATCCAGTCGATATTGTATAGAAAGCAAACACGATATATTTGTAACTTCATTCACTCATCGCCACAAATCATATAGAATGGGAATGATCGTGTCGCGATCGCCGGCGGGCGGCCGAGCGGGCCGAGCGGGGCGAGCGCGCCGCCGGCCGCAGCCACTTGCCAACATGAGTCTGATGCCTTCGTAATCGACAAGTAATTAAACGTTAGCGTCGTAAGGAGCAAAATAAAGAACACGTTTTAAAATAGATTTTTATTTCATCTTATCCAATGCACATGCATAAACGCTGGAATGTGTTCGGACGCGACGGCCGCTCGCCGCGCGAGAGCCGCCTCGCGTCAGGATGCGACCGCAGGAAGAAAGCATGTCCTCCTTGTGTCACTACTACATATCCACAACTACATATGTATAATAAACACATTATTGGTTTTATTCAAAAGTAGTAACAGTAGTTAAATATATTTAGAAATGCAAAGACAACTTTCATGCTTTAAAATATTAATTTCATATAAACCGCTATAATCACGCTAATAAACATCCTATTATAACAAGAGCAACATTTTAAGGTCCCAAAATACGTGAAAAATCGTTAAAATACGTAAATATACAAACATTACATTATTACAGCTTCGTTGTATTATCACATAGCGACTACAAGTGGCGCCTTACTCGCCCTCCCAATGGCTATTTCATTGCTTGATATTGAAGCTTCGATAACAAAGGTTCATCCGGAATCTCTTTATATCCAAGGTAGTCAGTAAAAAGACAATATCATAAAAATAAGGCAACGGAAACGCCCACACTGATACATGTCTGTTCGGTAATTGAAAGTCGCACAATGGTAGAGTTACTCGCAAACTAATTTGTACCGTTCGTTAAATTCTATTACAACAACAACTGTACGAGTGTCGGCGCCGAGACAACAGCGATTTACGTTTACTACAAAGTGTTACAAAAATACATTCATCGAAAATTTAAACACATAACGCACACACCGAGAAGAGAGTAAGTAAATGCGAAGGTAATGCGACACACGCACTAATCAAAATTTGGCAACACGATCCAACTAACTACTACACTATAATATAATTTTCATTATTATTTAAAAACAGATAAATCGGTAGTCGATAATTCGACTTCCATAGATAGCTTCCTAATACTGAACAGGGAAATATTAAAACCGCACGCGCCACGGCACCTCGCCGCCATTGCAATGTTATTCTACGTAAAAAAGATCAAAAACTTATGCTACTCACACCGGCCGCCCGCCGCGCCCCCCCCACCCCCACCCCCCGCGCGGCGCCGCACCGTCCGCAGCGACAACCACTTGAACGACATTTAATCTCCGTTTGGATTACGCTACCTTACAAATGTACAATTATTGCGAATCCACCGTCAACGATCGATTCGCCTAACTAATGGCAGCCACATTGCCCATTTTACAATACGACATAATAATATATAAACTTTAAAAAGGTTTTAACACGAAACACGTTATACTTGCATGCAATATACTCTTCAAACGATGTAGAATTTCATTCGACATTCGATGCTTTAAAGATCTTGGCGACGGGCGCCCGCCACAACACACCGCTAGTGCGAGTTACAATAGTAGATATAATTATTAAAGCAATTTATTTTAAAGAAGTTATGCAGTTTCATTTACACGCTCACCGAAAAGCACTATACTACGAAGAACACCAATATATTCGGCAGTTTGCGCGAATTGAACACACGCGTTAAGGCAGTGATGTAGACACGGTTTGTACACGCCACATTTTCGTGCAATTCGTGCGAATTAACTGGGCACCGGCCACCGTGAGTCCGATACCGACAGCAAATTTTTCGTCGCTATGCCACCAACATTGGTTCGAAAATAGATCTCACTTAAAATAATCCCAACATTAAACTCAAGCTACTAGATATTTACCGTGATAAATACACAAATTTACTATTATTACTAGTTTATAAATTACATTTTGAGTAAAACAATAAAAATTATAAAGTTGAAGTAATATCATTAGTAACAAAAAAATATCAAAAACTTTTTTGCGGTTTGTACATTATCACTCGAATGACGTCGTTATTGTGAGATGCCAAGTTAATTCGCACGGTTTGTAACACAATTACTTTTTCGGTCCTCATCCCCAAAGCTCACCGCAATCAGATCGAACCGATGAGTTAATTTTTCAAAACTTAAGTTTGTCCACTGAACAATATAAGACGATTTATTAGTCAGCATTTGTCACTACATCTCACATACGCTCCTTGCTGTGCGACTTCACCAGTCAAATAATCGAGACCAATACTATTCGTTCCTCTCGAATTCAACCACGATTATGAAATAAAGTAAAGGTACCTCACAAAATTATTTACCTCGTTTGCACTGATTCGCTATTATCAGACGAGAGTTACTCGTACAAAACAGATTCGTTCGCAAAATGTCTTGGAATCGTTGAATACGCTCGAGTGACAGTCGTCTAGGATATTGCTGACGAATTTTTACGTCTCCGTCATACATAGGACTGAAGTTACTGAAAATCAGCAGTACGACGGATGTAGACACGCGGAGTCAAAGAGGTGCGGGTGGCGGGGCGGGGGGAGCGGCGCGCGCGCGTGCCAGCAGCGGGCAGCACAGCAGGCGCGCGCGCGCCGGCCGCTACTCGCGGGACAGCGGCGTGCTGCACGTGGCAGCCGGCGAGCGCCACTCCAGCGGGGACTCGCCCGCCGCCGCGCCGCCCGCCCCGCTCGCCGCGCCGCCCCCCGCACCGCCTGCCGCGCCGCACAGCGACGTGAACACGCTGCTCGACGACACCTCGCGCACGCATCGCCGCTGCTCCGCTACAACGAATACCACACATGAATTCAAACGACTTACGCTAAAATTAAGGCTCAATTTCCGTAACACAGTACTGTGCTGCAAAATACAATGTGGCGCACGCTTACAGGTTTACGACGGCGCAAGTGCACATGTTTAAGCAGAATTGCGGAATTATTTTGCACCATTCTTAACTTAATATTAACCAGATTACCGGCCGCGACTTGAACAACTTACATGCTGTAAATGCTGCTTACGTACTGCCCTCATTGCATTTTAATGCATTATGTGCCCAGAGAGCTACTGTATTATCTAACGTCGAGCGGATGAAGAGGCAAAAACGTAACGCAATATACTTTAGATGTAACTCAGATAACCCATGCCAGATGACCAGCTGACCGCATGACGTGAGGGAAACCAACTTTATGAGTTGTAGGAAACGATGAAGGTCATATTTTTATAGATAAATCCCACGCGTTCCGTTACTGGCCCTGAGGTCGGAATTTAGCAAGGACCCTAGTGCCCACTATACATATATATATAGTTTATAATCATCTTTGAATCTGGCAATTTGCATAAAAACTAATCTTAATAATATGGATAACGTTATAATGTGCTAAGCAATGCAATCCTAATGCCTGAATATTCGCTGAAAAACATGAAGAATAAGAAATCGTGAGCTGTACAATTTACAACCCCCAATATTGGATGTACATACATATGACAAGGGTTCAATAATGTTGACGAACGATTCAAGAATCTTTTATTTATACGGAGGCTCTATTAATCATTATTGAACAAATTGTACACGGCATATATATATCCAAATGCTAGCAATTAAATGGTTTTAACTATTGGTTTCTATTTACATTAATCGATTCGATAAAACACCATTATTTATTACACCTTAATCCAAAATATACTTTACAATTTCTTTAATAAAAAAAACGTAACATCACGCCTGTAATCTCCGAAGGGCCTCGCATAGGAATGTAGTACACTCCCACATTTCATCAGTTACGTTTACGTCCCATGGAATATGTGGTATTTCAATTTCATTACAAATTTTTTAATATCATTATTGTCACCAATGGTTGACTGTATAAAATGTTAATAGATATTTATTCCGTCTATTGCACCTAAACAATAGGAAATATCTATCAATTTGACATTAACCTATTACAAGTGAGTTACCGATCATGTTGTGCAGGTTGTCGATGACCACCTCGGTGTTGTAGGTGGCGTCGACGGCGCGCTGCAGGAACGCCGTCCACGTGCTCAACTCTGCCTCCTGCGGACAACCATTTAACCATAATATTAATATTATGTCATCATGAAGCAGCGATGACTGCTTCTCTGATTCGCTGAATAGTGTAAGAAATATATCATCACGTCTATATTTCCGAAAGAGTAGGCAAAATAGACGTAGAGTAGAAGAAGAAGAAGTAGAAGTAGAAGTAGAGTAGACTGTAGTAGACTCCTATATTTAACCTGTTATATTATACGTCCCATGGAATAAACGGTAAGTCCAGTGCCAAATGCCACACTGGGCTAGTTCTTAGTGCCACTGCGCACAAATTTAGACTTCGTAATAGGGATCGAACCCAAGACCTCTTGCTTACACCAATACACCAATGAGGCAGTCACAAGTAAGTCGTAATGTAAGAATTTACATATAACGGGCAGTCTACGAGTCTCAATTAAAACAAAATTATTGATAACAACGTTTTCTAGAAATTGTATTATTACACTATTTAATGTGTTAACGTAGCCATTGCGTCATCCAGAAACTGATCATTTACACCCATAGGTAGTTACGCCATAACAACTGCCGCGTTGTTGCTAATCAATGGAGCGACCGCAGACTGGCCGGCAATGCTCCAAAAATAAAATATGACATCTGCTCCAATGGGCACTGCGGTACCTAGCGACGCCCACGGTGCCCATCAATCATATTATTATGCAGCATGCTGAGAAAACCGTACTTCAGAAAGCACACGTACCCACCCACATGCATGGCTCAAGAAAAAGTAAGATTTCTTATCACTTCATCGCGAGCCCCAACATATACCAGTTTTAAACATAGTTACTAGTTTTAAACATAATAGACATCTCGACACTTCCACCATTTAACATGTGCCGTTTGATCCTTCTGCATACCTTACTATATACCTACTATGTCCCTTTTAAGGCATGTCGATAGTTAAGGAACGCTAC